>SPJY01020470.1:2515119-2580325 GCA_005191435.1 Raddia distichophylla
AAGGTGCTCGACGAGCACCCCTGCCGGGGCAGGTTCGCGTGAGGATCCAAATTTGGACAGCTGGTCGGCCAAGAAGTTGTCCTTCCTAGGCACGAAGAGCACCTCGAAGAATCGAAAGTGCCGCTCCAACTTCCTCACTTCAACCAAGTATCGCGCCATTGAGTCATCGCAGTACTGATACTCCTTGTTAACCTGATTGATGACCAGCTATGAATCTCCCTTCACAGTTAGCCGTTGGACGCCGAGCGACTTGCACGCTCTTAGTCCCGTGAGGAGAGCCTCGTACTCCGCAGCTTTATTAGTCGCCACAAAGTGTAGTTGGATAGAATACTGGAGTTGCTCTCCTTGAGGGGAGATGAGGACAAAACCAGCCCCTGAGTTTCCAGTGCGCGAACCGTCAAAGAACATGGTCCAGGGGGTTTCTTCAGGTTGCTCGGGAGCTTCCTCGGATTTGGACGGGCAAGTCCATTCAGCGACAAAGTCAGCTAGGACCTGGGATTTTATAGCGGTTCTGGCAGAAAACAGAATGTCAAATTCTGCCAGTTCCATTGCCCACTTAGCTATGCGTCCGCCAGCTTCCTTGTTCCTTAGGATTTCTCCCAGAGGGAACTTGGTCGGGACCAGTATTTGGTGCGCCTGGAAGTAGTGCCGAAGCTTTCTGGAGGACATGAGCAAGGCGTAGAGCAACTTTTGGACCTCAGGATAACACTCCTTTGATCTATGAAGTACCTCGCTCACGTAATAGATTGGTCGCTGGATGCCTTCCTTTTCCACTGTCAAGACCGCGCTCACTGCTTGTGGCGTGCAGCCAAGATACAACAAGAGCTGTTCGCCATGTCGCGGGGTAGTCAAGACAGGTGGGTTGGACAGGTATTGCTTTAGATCTTAGAAAGATCTGTCCGCCTCCTCTGTCCACTCGAAGCCATTGTGCTTGCGCAGGGCCTTAAAGAAGGGCAGCCCGCGTTCGCCTTGACGGAAAATAAACTTGCTCAGGGCAGCCATCCGTCCTGTGAGACTCTGGACCTCCTTAACGGTGGTCAGAGCCTGCATGTTTTCAATGGCCTCGATTTTTTTAGGGTTAGCAGAAATTCTTTGCGAACCGATTACGTAACCGAGCAACATTCTGGATCGAACACCAAAGGTACACTTCTCTGGATTTAATTTAATTCTATGTCTGGTGAGGTTACGAAACGTCTCGGCCAGGTCTTTTACATAATCCGGAGCATACTTGGTCTTTACCACTATGTCATCGACATAGACCTCCAGGTTCCTCCCTCGCTGTTCTGGGAATGTCTTCTCCATTAAGCGTTGGAAGGTGGCACCAGCGTTGCGTAGACCAAAAGACATGGTCGTATAGCAGAAAGTATCAAAGGGGGTGATGAAGGCAGTCTTCTCTTCATCCTCGGGGGAGATGCTTATTTGGTGGTAACCGGAGTAAGCATCCAAAAAACTCAAGAGCTGGGCATCCGCGGTCGCGTCGACCAGCTGGTCTATGCGAGGCAACGGAAAGTTGTCCTTAGGACAAGCCTTGTTCAGGTCTGTGTGGTCGACACACATCCTCCACTTGCCGCCTTTCTTCTTCACGATCACAGGGTTGGCCAGCTACTCGGTGTGATCAACCTCACGGATGAATCCAGCGGCGAGCAGTTTGCCAAGCTGATCTTTGATGATCCCCTGCTTGAAATCCGAAAAACGACTAAGCTTCTGGCGAACAGGCTTTTTGTCCGGCCGGACTGCCAGTTTGTGCTCAATAACCTCCCTTGGGACTCCGGACATGTCAGACGGCTCCCAGGCAAACACGTCTGCATTGGCTCGGAGGAAGGCAATGAGCTCGATTTCCTATTTGGGGTCCAGATTAGCCCCCAAATGAACTGTCTTGGAAGGCTCATCAAGGGACAGCGGAACTTTCTTGGTTTCTCCCCCTGGCTGGAGAAAGACTTTGGGACGGGCAGACTTAGTCTGCGGAACTTCAGGACCACGCGGTGGAAGCTGGTCGACCAGGGCAAGGGACTGCTCGTCGCAATCCAGAGCGGCTTTATAGTTGCCGTTGACCGTGATCACGTCGCTTGGGCCCGGAATCTTCACGCAATGATATGCATGGTGAGACACGGCCATGAACTTGCCAAGAGATGGTCGGCCTAAGATCGCGTTGTAAGCAGATGGGAAGTCGACCACGTCAAACGTGATCAACTCTGTCCGAAAGTTGCTAGGGCTGCCGAAAGTGACGGGCAGAACGATCTGTCCGAGTGGCTTAATAGCTTCTCCCGGGACAATCCCATAGAAGGGCATCGTGACCTCTTTAAGCTTGGAGCGAGGAATCTGCATCTCGTCCAAGACCTTAGCAGAAAGTAAGTCCAAAGCGCTCCCGCCATCGATTAGGACTCACTCAACTCTGGCGTTGCTGATGGTCGGAGCGACCACCAGTGGGAGCCGCTGAGGCTTGGTCATCCCAGTGGGGCAATCCTCCTTGGAGAAGGAGATGGAAACCTCGGTCCACTTCATCGATTCGGGCTGTGGTTTGCCCTTCTCGACGTTGTGGACCTCCCGAGCAGCCTCCTTGAGGTTGCGTCGAGAGGGATAAGCCGAGGAGCCGCCAAAGATAACGGCAATATGGTTCACGGGCTCAGGATAGTCATCCTCGTCGTCCCGATCACCATCATCGTTTTGGCGTTTGGCCTTGCCGGCGTCACCTTTTTCGGGCAGGGTGGGCATGGGGCCCTTGTCGTTGTAGAAATCCTCGAGCTTTGCAGCCCAAGTCCTGCAATGGCGTATATCGTGCCCATAATTCTGGTGGAATTGGCAAAATAGGTCACTAGGACCTTTCTTGCCTTGATTGCCTCCCTGGGCAGGCTTCTTGCCCTTGTAGTTATTGTTGGGCTTCTTCTGCCCGTCCTTGGGAGGAGGTGCGCGATCCATACCCGCAACGGTATTGTTGGCATCACCTTTGTTCTTCTTCTTCTGGGACTTCTTGTCACCAGGGTTATTGCTGCTCTTCTTCTTTTCATCCACACCAAGCTAGGCGGGCAGCTCGCCCTTGTCAAACGCCTTCTTGTACTGAACGCGCTCTGCCGCATTGGCATAGCGGTCAGCCGCCTTGAATAGGTCGTTGGCGGTCCAGGTCTCATTGATCTCGAGATCCTGGGTGAGCCGCTCGTCGCAGACTCCGTTTTTGAAAGCGTGGACAACAGATTCATCCGAGATGTTCGGGATCGTGTTGCGGATCTTGATGAAACGCTTCACGAAGTTGAGGAGGGTCTCCCCGTTCATCTGGATCATCTGGTGCAGATCATCCTCCTTGCCCAGACGTACGAAGCAGCTCTGGAAATTGGCGATCAGAGCGTCGCAAAGTTGGTCCCAAGACTGGATGGAATCTTCTTGCTGATTGAACAGCCACGTCCGAGCAGCTCCTTCAAGGACAGTCGGAAGGTAGTTAGCCATGACTAGCTCGTCACCTCCGGCTGCCATGATGGCTGTGGCGTAGATGGAGAGGAACTCTTCTGGGTTTTGGGTCCCGTTGTACCTCTCCATGTGACCGGGCTTGAACTTGGATGGCCACCTGACAGCGCGGAGCTCATCAGAGAAAGCTTTGCATCCCAAGCTGTACGCCCGACCACCTTCTCCTGCAGAACCTAGTCTTGAGAAGACGTTGGTCCTGTTGCCAGGAGGTACTCTAGCTGAACGGGAAGATTCTACCTAGAGGAACTCCCTCCGAGACAATCCTCCGCGCTCCTTCCTCGTGGTAGCAACGATGCGCTCCTCCCGAGGGGATCGTCCGTGATCTTCGCACGCACGCTTGCTCCTGTGGTCGCGGTGACCACGGGGGCTTGGCGAGCGTCGGCGACCACGGGTATCTGGCTCGTTGCGAGCCGCCCTTCGTTGGTGACGAGGGTCACGCGACCGATTAAAACGCTCGCTGTCCGAATCCACCCGGACAGGCTGGCTGCGCTGTTCGAAGGAGATGTTAACTTCACCTATCGACTTAAGGCCTTCGGCCAAACGCTCAAGGTGACAAGCAACAGCGTCGCCCATACGGGCGAGGTCGGCCTGGTTGGTGGATCTGATCACCGTTGCCATGGCCTGGAGTCGTTCCCGACTCTGATCAAGGGGTCCTAGGATCCCTGAAGCGTCCGCGTTTTGCCCGACCGGGGTCCAGTTGAGCGGGGATTCATCCCGAGCAGGTGGATCTTCTGCCGGGGGATCTGGCGTAGGCACACGAGGCGGGTCGCGTCGCTGACGCTTGCGCTGATCGCGGATCTGCGCCAGAGTTTGATTGATCGAGGCATCCAAACTGCGGTGAACAACCTCTTGCTCGCGGGCAGTTGGTGCAGATCCATCTTGTTGTCGAGCAGAGTTAACATGCTCGATCTTTTCGGCCGCCGTGGCCTGTGCATGATCTCTTGAGGTTCCTGCACCAGCCATGTTAATGCTGCGAGGGCCGTGCAAGGGCACGCTAGACGGCGTCATCACTGTGTCGCCACAGGAGGAATAGACTGACATGGCCTCGGAATCCGAAAGATCTAAACCAGCGTAAAGATCATCGGTTCCATATTCATCGTCAATGACGGGGGCTTGATCTTGGACCATCTCCGACACGTAGCCAGAGATCTCCGTCCCAGATATGGAAAGCGATCGAGATCGAACGGATCGATCCGATCTGACAGGGGATGAGACATCCTGTCCTTCTGAGTCATAGCCTTCAGGAAGAATTTCCTGGTCGCTGATGGAGTTCGACATGCTCGAACAGACTTGATCTACTACTCCCCACGGTCGGCGCCAACTGTCGACGGTTGAGATATCGATCTCAAGTCAACTGAGGTTCTTGAGAAAGGGAGATAGAAGACCTACCGAGCAGAGCGAACAGCGATCAACGAACAACGAACAACAGGGAGACAAGGGGTTTTTATCCTGGTTCAGGCCTCTCGAGGAGATAATAGCCCTACGTCCAGCCTTTCATTATATCAAAGAGGATTACAAAGTGGAACTCGACGAGAGGAACAAGTCTCGGCGAGATTATGGGTGTACAAGAAGTAGTATGCAAGGACCTCGTGTCTTCTACACGTCGTAGGGGCTCGGTTTATATAGTGTCGAACAACCGACCTACCGGGGGACCATCGGGCTGGGCTAACTACAAGATCGTAACGAACTCATATACATGCCAAATACATCCCGAGGTAGATAAGGTAATCTCCAATTCTTGGGGATCACGACTTCTGCTCCAATCCGGGAAACCACGTCCGGGTCTTCACGTAGCCGTGCAGAACTCTTGTTCGAGACGGACTCGAACACGAATCCTAGGCCGTTACGCACCATGCCAACCAGGAAGCTGTTCGGTAGGATGCACATAGGCCAGATGGAGCCCTCTAGGGAGCCAGGCCCTAGGAGGCTGTTCGATTGGGCCGTCAGGGAGTGGGCCATGGCAATGGGCCGTGATTTTATCCCCGACAATTGTATTTACCGATGCTAGCGTCTAGTCTTTTACCGATTCGTAGGTTTTACGCTGCAATCTAGATTAAATACTGTCTTGGCCCTGACCAATATATTTTGTCCATTTTGGGGAATAATTCCGATGAGTAAGTAAGGATTTGAAGTTAGTATCTACTAGTTCTAAGCCTTTTAATCGGTTTATGAGTTTATGCCTGGTTTTAGATTTAAATACTATCTTGGCCTGATCAATCTATTTAATCTGTTTCCTGGTTTAATCTGATAAATTGATCTAAAGATTTACGGCTAGTTTTATCTAAAAAATACCAAAAATAAACAAACTTCATGCTTTATTATTTTATTATCTTGATTGCTCTATCGGAATTTTAGCCGATAGAATATTTTGACCATCGGCTTGTTTAAAGCCGATGCTTAAAACCTAATTTGGCTGTTTCATAAAGCCGATTAGGACCAAGTTGCTAACATTTTATTCTTTTTCAATTTGCAGATCAAAATTGACTGGCATGCTTGGTTTCTGGTTGCGACACAAGCCCGGACTTGACGCTTCCGCCACAGTGCGTTGACGCGAGGATCCAACTTTTCTCGTCAACATCCGGTATATGCGATTTAACCACTCATTTCGAGTCGGTGAAAGCATCTGGCAAATTATTTGCAACCTTTTGCAAATCTATTATACTCTGAACCTCCAGTTCAGTTGCCATGGTGCGCAGATCAAGTGACTGAATACCCGAAGCACTCCAGTCAATTTCATGGCATTCCTTTGTGGTATTCTCTTCTCCCCCTAATGCCGGAAAATGATCCTCGTCAAAAATACAATCAGCGTACCGAGCCCTATGAAGATCCCGGCTCCAGGTATTTAGTAATTGACGGAGAGTCATACCCTACATAGATCCCCATCTTCCTATGGGGACCTATGGAGGTACGCTGTGGTGGTGAGATTGGCACGTACACAGTGCTGCCAAACTTACGCAGATGGGAAATATCCGGTGGATCACCGCGCACCAATTCCATTGGGGAAGATTTATTATATGCAGTCGGTCTGATCTTAATTATCGCAGTGGCATGTAACACTGCGTGGCCCCAACAACTGGTGGGAAGCCTACAATTTTCCAACAATGGCCGAGCTATCAACTTAATCCTCTTAATTAATGACTTTGCCGAGCCATTTTGGGTATGCACATGTGGTACTGAATGCTCTACTGTTATGCCCATAGCCAAACAATAATCATTAAAAGCCCGCGAGGTAAACTCCGCGGCATTGTCCATCCTAATGGACAAAATTCTCTCCTCTGGGAAAGAAGCTTTCAACTTAATGATTTGGGCAATAACTTTAGCAAAAGCATGGTTCCGTGTGGACAACAGGCACACGTGAGACCATCTTGTAGAAGCATCAATAAGCACCATAAAGTGCCTGAACGGACCCGTCAAAGGTATGATTGGTCCGCAGATATCCCCCTGAATTATTGCCAAGAATTTTGGGGACTCATCTTGGACCTTCACATAAGAGGGCCTAATTATCAACTTCCCTTTAGCGCACGCCGTGCATAAGAAATCGCCAGGTTTCAGGGAATTAGGCAGTTTCAAGCTATGGCCAGAAGAATTTCTCATAATTCTTCGCATCATGCCCAAACCAGGATGTCCTAGACGGTCATGCCAGACCCTGAAATTGTCTAGGTTTGCTACCTCGGTTTGCATAGCAACATGAGGAGACGGCTTTATGTAAGTGTAGTAAGGGCCCGAGGAGAACGAAGGGAGCTTTTCGACAATTCGTTTGTCACATCCATCCATAAGCGTCATGAGCAGGGCCTCCTCCCCGCTCTCATGACTAGTTTCAACATGGAAACCATTCATGCGGATGTCCTTAAAACTCAATAAAGTACGCTTCGATTCGGGATACAACAAGGCATCCTCCACACGAATCGTGGTACCCATGGGGAGAATTAGTTCAGCTCTACCAGGAAATATGATCGGCAATGGTTAAAATATGATCATCCCTCTTGCGAAGGCTATGAAAATATTTTCTCTCCCGCAAGATAGTATTAGTGGTGCCACTGTCCACTAAACACAGCTCCTCATCCATCGCAGCCAACCCACACAAGCTCTATGTAATAATGAATAAGAATATATCAAGATGCAAACCAAGCAACATATAATCTTAAACATTATAATCGAAATTTAGCAAACTTTAACTCGATTCAACAATGTGGCATACCCAACACACTGACAGGACATAGAACATATAACCAACAAGGTTCACATGACCAAACATTAAGCAAAAACACTAAAGTATGGATAGTCTGACTCTCATACGCACATACTAAACGGGCTACTGCATATCACCATATGCATCCTCAGAAGTGGAGTGATGCTCATTAAACTCCATATCCAAGTGATCCCCACTCTCACAAGCTGGGGTGCTGTCCCTCTGCGGAGATCCCTCCAAGGCAAAGTTGCCGCTGTCATCCTCCATCTCCACATCCATGTGAAGATCATCATCATTGACAGGTGTAGCTTCACGCTCAGTGAAGTGTGCCTCAGTCTCCTTCTTTATGCCATCCTTTCCCATATGCTTCTGGTATAAGTCCACCAGATGCTTAGGAACTGACAGTTGCGTGCCCAATGGTCCGCACTGCCGCACTTGTGGCAAGGCTGTGAGGTACTAGGTGCATAGTCGACTTCGCCGAGCCTTCACCTTTGCCCTTTCCCTTCTCATTCCCTTTCTGTACTCCCGGCGCCTGCCGAGAACCTTTCCCTTTCCCCTTCCCCTTCTTGAAACGGCCCTTGCCGCCAGAGTTACTCTTAGTTGTATAGTGCGTCTCCGGCGCACCTGCTGCACTAGTGGGTCGAGCATTGTGATTCTTCATCAACAGCTCGTCATGCTTCTCAGCCTCTAAAAGAGTGAGAATCAGCTCAGAGTGCCGCGTAATCCTACGATGGCGGTATTGCTACTGCAATACTATCATGTTGGGGTGAAAGGTGCCCAAAGTCTTCTCGATCATTTCAGCATCAGAAACGACCTTCTGACAATACCTTAGCTTAGTGATGATCTTGTGCAATGCGGAATTATACGCTCCCATAGACTTAAAGTCTTGAAAATGTAGCATGGTCCACTCTCTTTGCACCTCCGGCAAAATAGTGGCCTGCTGCTGGTTGAACCTCTCCTTCAGAGAGTTCCACAAAACCAGGGGATCCTTCTCCATGACATACTCAGTTTTCAGATCTGAGTGGAGATGGTGCCTTATCAGACTCAACGCACCGACCTTAATAGGGTTGGGTACTGCCACAGCTGGTGCGCCTCAGCCGGGGGCGTAATGGTTTGGTCCAATGACCTTGCGGCCAAACTGACCTCCACATCAGTGGCCCATATGAGGTAGTTGCTCCCATCAAGAGCGAGTTCAGCAAACTCCCGCTTGGTGATATGATCAGCCATCTCTGCATACAAATGCACAATTCCATCAGGAAACATACAAGTGCATATGCTTAATTTGCGCGATAGCTACGCATCATATGTGCTGCTGCCATAGCTCCCCTTGGAGCCATACCGTGTTGGTCATAGGGATCAGACGAACCACCTATGCCAATTCCGGTAGCCACCGGGAACACCGAAACACCGGCGGAATAAAAGTTTTAAGTTCCAAATTGTTCCAAACATCGGACTAGGTAAACCTAGCCAATTGGCCGAGCTATGGGGGGCCGAGCTGACCCCGAACCGCGGGGAGGAGTCGGGCCAAGCCACAGCCGGCTGCTGCTCCCGGGAGAGCCGAGCCGGGTGAAGAGGGACAAGCCGAGCCGCCAATTGGACGGCCGAACCAAGCCGCGGGGAAGGCCGAGCCGCCAGTCGGCCTGCTCCCGGGAGAGCCGAGCCGTAGGGCGGAGCTGAGCCGAGCTGCCGCGCTGGGCCGTGCTCATGCGGGGCCTCGCCCTTTCTGGGCCACACTCGCGCCTGGCAGCTGCGCATACCAGGCATGCGTCTTGTGTAGTCGACCTGGACTGGGCTGACTACACAAGTGTGCACAGGCATGCGTCTCATCTAGTCGGCATGGACTACACCGACTACACAAGGTGCTACCAGGTATGTGGGCTATGTAGTCGGCCTAACATTACCTACTACACAAATATTTTTTCAGCAACAAAAAATTTGCTGTAATTATAAAAATAATTTTTTCTAAAAAACTTAATATTTCACATATACATAACCCAATATCCTACACCAATCACAATATATACGTGCGCGCGCGCACACACACACACCCACCCGTACCAACTTCACATCACAAATTCAACCCATATTCACATCACAAATTACTAGTACATTGCCCGTGCGTTGCAATGGAACTAAAAAAGAAAAAAAATCATAAATTAATAAATTTACAAAATATTATCACAAGACATACACATTACATATAGCGCAACAAAAGACATGGAACGCTTTTTCTTTTTTCTTTCTATTTGAAATTCAATGATTTAACCTGACTCTTGTTACACTAATTGAAACTACTAATCATGTGCATAGTTATAGAAGTAAATGATGACCACACTATTACATTGCACATAACAGGGGGTAAATGCAACACTTTGCTCTTCAAGACAAATAGAAAATATTTGTTGAAGATTTGACATTCTTTTGTTCATCACACAAAGTTTTGCTTGTGAAATGAGAGCTGACAGGAAATGTCAGACCAACCGTAAAGTATCTTACACACATGAAAATCTATTCAGTTTTCAATGTAATTACAATAGAATATGATAGGCGATCAATGGTAGGGGCCTCATCCTCTAAATCGTTTGAACGGGTTGTCCTGCTAATTGTCATACATAGCAAAAACCTAAAATTAATTGCCTATTTCAAAGAATGGTGAATACCGATTTTCTCTAATTTTGCCTACCTGGACAAAGAAATGCATAGAGCTTCATATTTTAAAATAAAAGATGCATTATCCAATAAATACCTTATTATGCACTTTGAAACTTATAGATCAAAATTCAAAGTGTTTCCAAAGCAAGCGAGCGATGTAAGGTAAACATTAAAAAACTGAAAATGAAATGATCTGGCAGGCTGTGCTTGAGAGTATTCAGTCAGATACGCTGAGAAAAATGATGGCCAAAGGGGGAAGGCTAAGTCGCCCACGCTGAGAAATACAATCAAGAACCATGTGTGCATAGAAAACTCAAACGATAACACAATCGTGAAAACAACATCAATTTTGATAACCGAAAATGAACATTAATTACATGGCATCCCGGATCATTAAATCCTCACAATTTGGTCCAGTATCCTGGCAAACCATGCTCAATGTTGTCATGAGTTATTGGCGTTGATATCAGTTGTGACAGCATTGAACTATAATCAGGTTCATTATATTGGCCACTGAGAAAATATGCGTGCCCTAGCACTAACGTTTTATGCTTACATTGAAAAAATAATAATGAGCTAGCTATACGAAGTACATATAGAAGATGAAGCTCGCATGGACAGCTGAGGACAAAAATTTAAACTAACAATGTAATGCAGCAAATAGTACTCTTACCGACATGGTCATGGAGCATGAATTCATCAATCAACCAATTGTTAGTTGCAGCGGTCATTAACCGTTGATTTAACTTCCTGCAGGAAAATGTTAAGATTTATATCTTCTGTCAGTGCTGTACAAATATTTACAACAGTTTCTGCACTGCTGCTTTGTGAATTGTCATTTCAGAAAGCTCATCATCTGCGCAATCCATACAATGACAATCTCCCTGTTAAGGTACAATTCATCACCTTGATTCAAATGTATTGGTACAATTCATCACCTTGATTCAAATGTATTGCAGCCTTGGCTGCTTGAAATATATCTTACACAAATATTGTCTACGAAGCTTACACAAATATCATTATTTTGTATGGCTTGCCATCTTTCTCAATGCTAATATCTTTCCATGGCTATTTTTCACTAGACTGGAAGAACTGAATTATTTAATTTTGGACATACTGTAAACAGGAAAATTGCTTCCTTGTCAGTTGTCACCATCTTCTTGATTTATATTTCACCACAAACGCTATACTGCTTTATATTTTTTTTATTGTCTTTCAGTCGAAGCTCAAACTTCATACATTTGGGCTGTCAATTTTCAATGGTGATGATTGTGTAGTCAATATTCAATGGTGATGATTGGGTAGTCAATTTTCAATGACAACTTCATATATTTGGGCTGTCAATTTATTGTCTTTTAGTCGAAGCTCATGCTGAAATGAGCTGTTTCACTTAGTTTCTATTTTTAAAAAAGTAATGTGAAGACGTCTGGGAGCTGCTGGGTGGTGGCGGTTGCTGGTTTGTGGTGGATCTGGCGGCGCTGGGAGGATTGGGGTAGCGGCGTGGTGCTTACGGCGGCGGCGAGATGGTTTGCGTCGCTAGGAGGAGCGGAGCGGCGGCGCGGTGTCTGTGGCGGCTGCGGAGGAGATGGGAGCAGCTGGGTGAGGAGAGCTGGCGGCACACACACAGAGAGAGGGAGAGAGAGAGAGAGAGAGGTGCTTACCCGGTGGCACTGACGAGAGGGGCGGCGGAGGAGCGCTCGCTGGCGCGGCGGAGCACGCCGGGGCGGCGTTGGCGGCACATTCAGAGAGAGAGAGAGAGAGAGAGAGAGAGAGGGAGAGGGAGAGAGGGGAGCAATTCCTTGTCCGATTTCCAGAACCAAAGAATTGGTATATAAACAGCACATGATTTTCCATCCTTTCTGACCGTCTAATTTTAGTCTTGTTTGGTCTGAATGAGATCGATCGGTCTTCGTTGTTAGGTACTTTTGGCATGTTGCTCGCTACCTTACAAGTCCGTGGCTACCATTATTGGTTCAGTACTATATTTTGTACGAGCTAGAATATGTACAATATTATATATAAAAAAGTGGCACGTGAATGTACGAATGGGCTGGACTAGTACTGGCCGGGTTGGGCCGACAAGGAAAAGCCCGATTTAACCTGATCCCAAGATAGGCTTTAATTTAATTTGAAATTAAAAAAAATAATTTCCTGTTTAAATTAATTAAAAAAATAACCGCCCGGCGCCCGATGGTCGGGCGTTATTTTTAAAACGCCGTAAAGGCAATACCGCAATAATAAAAGCATAGACATGACAACCAGATCACTGCTAATGTTTAAGTGTTTTACAAACCATAAACTCACAGTGCAAATTAATGGGCCATAAAATGAGTATATGAACTGCAATCATAATATTACGCAGGGTTTAAAAAACCCATGGGTTCGCGGGTTCGGGTACCAATATCCCACACCCGTACCCGCGTACCCGATGGGTACAACATATCACCCATTAAGAAACCCATGGGTTCAGATATTAGCCCATACCCGTCCCCTAATAGGGTAAAAACCCGTCGGGTTTTGGGTTTCGGGTACAGATTGCCATCTCTAGGCGGACCCAGGGCTAGGGCCACTTGGGTCGTGGCCCGGGGCGTGGCCCAAATAAGGGTTATACCCCCCTAGGTATATGGCTAAAAAGGCTAAGGCCCAGGGCCAATTAGGTCATCCACCGATCCAGTTCAAGGGCCAGCCTCCTCCTGCCTCACCCCTCATGGCGCCGCCTCCCTCTGGCTCTCGCTCTCTCGATACCTCGTCACGCACCGCCTCCCTCTGACTCGCTGTCCGGCCTGTCCCGGCCACCGGCGCCCAGCTACCCCCAGCCACGGCCCTCCGTCGTCCTCCGACAAGGCCGGCCGGCCCCGGCCCAGATTCCCGCGGCCTCCTCACGCTCGCCGGCGGCTCCTCCTTCCGTCCTTCACCTCTGGCCAGCTGGCCACCGCCGGCGCCCCGGCCGCCCGGCGGCCCGGAGGAGGACCTCCGGCCTCCGGTCTACGGCCAGCCTGCAAATCCGGCGTCCCGGCGCCCTCCCTCTCCCAGCCTCCCTGTCCCTGGACTAGTCATCAGTGGATCTGGCATTCTGGCTTGATGCTAGAAAACTTGTAAAGGTCGGTTACTCAATACTCATTGTCTCATACTCGGTGCTTGATGGTGATAGATAATGGATTTGGGATTTCACATTTCAGTGACACTATGACAGGTTGTGGGAATGTGCTATGTATATGTGAGATTGTGAGATAGTGAGGTTAATGTTGATTACTAATTGCTCGTTGGATTTGGGATTTCACATTTCAGGATTTGGGGCATTTGGCACCTTCGGTTGATTGGCTCCAAGCGGCAAAGCCATCAATTTTTTTTGAGAATCAAGATAACAAGCATAAACTCAAAACACCAAATCTGCTACTTTACACTAGCACTGTCAATTGTGTAAATTAAAAATGAGACCACATTTGACATGTATATGTATAAATTTATTAATTATGTAGGTATTGAAAGTAGATGTATTTTCGAGCATCGAAGATAGAAAGATATTAAAAACATTTTCAAGATATGAGAACCTGCAAGGTGAAGCTACCTCTTTCTAGTGGTATTTAAAAATTCTTCATCTAAATTTTGCTTACTATTAACTTGTTTATTTGTCCATTTTATGACGTTAATATTGATTTCTTATTTTAATTTCTAGGTTTGAGATCTACCCCTACTATTGATGAAGACATTAGGCATAGGTTTGGAAGAAGCGAATCTATCTTAAAAAGGTACTATATATTATTTAGAAGTAGCAAACTTGCCTTTAATTTATAGGTTACTTTTCGATTGAACTAATTGAGCTTTGTAATTGAATAAATTTTCATCGTACATTACAATGAACGTCATTTGTCGTTTGATCTAGCAACTAGACTTGCCGGTAGTTGGCCCAGCTCTTATCAAAATCCTGGGTCGGCCATTGTGAGCAAGAGCCATGTGAGGTTTGTACATGCCTGATGCTTACCAATCCTATATATGGTAATATCTATATGCATGTAGTATATGATTCAATCGTTTCCCACTAACTTGAGAAACTGCGCGTCCTTGACTCCTAGCTAATGAAGATGTTTCTGCACTGGCTGGATGCAAAATCGGCTAGTTATATATCCAACGTGTGGCCAACCTGCTTGGAAGCATAATTAAATTTGCAGTATATAATAATGCGGAAGGTACCTGGCCTTCTTTATTCTACAAAATTCCTACTCATGGGGTCATGGGGCTGTGGACCGGACACACTTTAGCTACTAGCATGTGCAAATGACAGCTGCGTTAGTAATCCAGGGCAGCAAATTGCATGCAATGCAGGATCTGAATCAACTATAAATAGCCGATGCATCAAGGAATGATGCCAGAGTCTCGAGCCACCGGCCAAAGTCCAATCGAATTAACCAGATATTGAGTTTAAGCGGCAACCTGCTAGGGATGTACAGCCAAAGGCATGCCACCTCGACATGTTCATGGGCATGGGATGTTTCAGAATAATATGTTGCATGATAAGCTTTGGTTTAACTCCAAATCCGTGAAGTTTGGCCGCAGCGTGGTTGTGTAGTAGAACAGCATAGCTTCATATGGTTGTGTAGTAGAACAGCATAGCTTCATTCTCACTAGCTCACGAACCAGGGCACAACAGCTGGCCAAATCATTCTCACTAGCAATTCCAGTATAAACTTGTCAGGATGTGAATGCAAATGGGCAACACAAACGAGGCTCGGGATGAAGATTAATTCCAGTATCTCTTTGCAGTGATGTAACGATCGCTCTCTCTTTTAGACACCACGTTTTCCATCTTCATTTTGTTTTTCTTTTGGACGGGAACCAGATTGATGGTTAGGGAGTACCGACACTGTACCAAAATATAATGGTACATTCCGGTCACTACTACAAATACGAGCATCACAAACGGCCTATCACAAGCAGTTCAATCCGCACCGCTTCTAATAGTTGCATCACAAGCAGTTTATTAGCTCATGCCATGACAAGACCTTACAAGCGGTTCGTAATATAAACAAGCGGTTCGTAACACGACCAGCTTGTAAAGGTTGGGCTTTACAAGGGGTTTGTGTTATGAACCGCTTGTAAATTAAGGCCCATTTTTTGAATAGATAAACGGAAAGACTACCTTATCTCATCAAAGATTACGTGTGGGTGGGTTGGCTAGCTGGGTTGGGCGTGGGTCGTGAGTTCAAATCCCACTCTTCACAATATTTGTTACCATTTTTATACATCACTAGAAGCGGTTCTAGAACTGCTTGTGATGCTCTCATGAGCATCACACGTGGTTGGCTAGCAGCGGTTTCCAAACCGCTTGTACAAGTCCTTACGAACCGTTTGCGTAGCTTATATCTGTAGTAGTGGGTACTGGATGGTATGCAAACGTAATACCAACTCGTGAATCGTGATGCTGTTCTGACATCACCTAACAACAAAAACTGAAACAACCGTTGAGTTTTTGACCGTTTGGCTAACCACCGGATAGAGTCTTTAGGGGCTAACTGCACACTAATGGTGCCATGATCAGTGGCTTTCAAACAACTTGGTTGTGGTCCCCTGCTGCACAGTGCGATATGTGTACGAAAGGAGACCAGCTCTTTAATGTTGGTCGAGTTCTCTATTGAATTATGATCTAAATCTCTATCTCTATTCTCTATCTCTACTACTACTATAATGCACGGATTGGTGGTGGTAGCGGCGGCGGTGCCGGTAATGCCAACTAATCATCACATCCCTCCGTTTGACAAACAACAAATCCTGGCCTAACATCCTCCATGCGCTATAATCCCCGTTCCACACCACCGATGCCCAAAATTCAGAAAATCAAATGATAATCCCCTAAATCCCGACATTATTCCTCCTTCCCCGTTCCACCCTCTTCCAATTCCCCTAAACCGATGCCCAAAATTCCTTCACCTCGGCGGCTCAGCCTCCACCCGCACTGCCCCACGTCGAAGCCGGAGATCACAGCCCGCCAATCTTTTTTTTTTTTGAAAAAAGGGGCAGGAGAACTGCCGTCCTATTTCATTAATCAGCAGAAGAAAACAAAATGAAAAGCCCGTGCAAGAACGAGGTACAACCACAGCGCCACGCTGCAACCCTGGCCAAAGCCAGACACCTCCGACCACCGCCGGAAACACCACCTACAGAGGAGAAAGAAGGGAATGCAGCCACACCGCTGCCACCTAGGCCAAAGACCAAACAAGAGAGAGATACAAGAGAGGGAGAAGGGAAAACGCCACCAACACTCACACAGCAACAAGTGACTCCTAAAGCAGCAAACCAAGCGGAAACCCAAAGCGCAAGACGGTGAACACGACGCCTCCAACGAGGTAGTGACGGGGAGAGCCCGCCGCCGTCGCAAAGCCGCTAGGGTTTTCACCCAGAGCAGGGAAAGGTCAAACAGGTGATGCCTCCAACGAGGGAATGACACCAAAGGTGACGCCAACACCAGCCCAAAAGGGCGAGGCTTTTGCCCAAAACCTGCCCTACTAGCGCACAAGGCCGCCTAAGGTCGGAACACAAGAAGAACCGAGTCGCCGGCCGAAGACGCAGAGCCGAAAAACGCAGACGAACGCCGCCACCTGACACGGAGGACGCCGCCCACGCCACCGAACACCTCGGAGAGAGGGAGGGTCAAGACGTGGACGGGACCGGGTCAAGAGGCAGAGAACGGAGACGTTGCCGAAGAAAAGGTCGCCAGCCAAAGCCGCCAGAGAGGGGCCACCATGCGTGGTGGCCAACGCATAGGAAGCGAAAGGGACTGGGCACCGCGCCACCCAGGCAGCACAAGTCTGACGCTGCCGCTAACCCAGAAAACGCCAACCTACGCCACCGAGCACCTCAAAGGGAGGGGAGCGCAAGGTGGATGAGGACGGGACCAGGCTAGAAACAGGGGTTGACGTGCCGCTGAAAGACGGGTGCCAGCCCACCAAGCCACCACGGGAAGAGCCGAGAAGACGCCGAGCACACGCCCCTGGAGCCCACCTGCTTCGTCCGCTCCGGCCAGCTACCGAAGCAAACCCCCCAAGCGGGCCTCCACCGAGACGGGCAAGGGGGAGGGGGAGAGGTGCCGAGCTCCGCCGAGCTACGAGGCCACCGGTCCCACAACACTGCAGTACACCTACTCCGACCGCTTCGGCCAACACACCGTCAGATCCGAGCCTCCTGCTCGCGAATCCAGGCCTCACACAGAGTGGGCCCCCCCGGACGGTCACCGCCAAGACAGGCCCAGGAGGAGGGGAAGAAGGAAGAAGGGGGGAAAGAGGAGAAAGGGAGGGAAAGCCGGCGTCAAGCTCCACCACTGCGCGCGAAGGTGCGAACGAAGAAGGAAAGCTGGGCATCACGACCAGAGGAGAAGAGGGGGGGCCGCCGCCACGCCCAGGCCCGAAGGGGAGGTCATCGGCCGCCAGCAACTTTCGCCGCCAGCCGCCAGGCCACTAGGTCACTCCTCCAGGCCCCGAGAGCGCACCACGCCACCGCCCACAAGCAAATCCACGGAACCGGAGCAGCTCGCCGTAGGACTCAGGCGCTGGCCCGTCTTGGGACTAAGGGGGAAGAACCGTCCCCGCCACAACCAGATCAAGGGTTAGGGGGTCACCGGTCACCGCCGCGCTGAGGACTGGAGGAAGGAGGCCGCCGCCAGTGCTCAGATATGGAGCGTGGGGCCCGAGGCACGTTGGCCACGAGCGTCTCCGCCCGCACCGCATCGAGGAGGAGGAGGTCGGGACGACGCCACTTGCGCCACACCAAGGCGGAGGTCGAGGCAGCGTGCACCGCGCCGAGGGGGAGGGACGCCGCCACGCGCCGTCGGATCTGGCAGAGGAGGGAGAGTCGCGGGGAGCCACACGCCTGGTAGCCGGCGGCGCTACCTGCCGCTGCCGGCCTAGACCGCGCCGCCGTGCGCCAAACTAGGTAGCGCCGCCACGGGCCGCCCGGGCCACACTGTCGCTGTTGCCCCGAGCTCGCCCAAGCCGCGCTCGCACCGCCGTCGCCCTCGTTGCGGCCCCGGCCACGTTGTCGCCGCCCCGCGCAGGCCAGGCCGCCGTCGCCCGAGCCACCAGATCCAACGACCTTGCCGCCGGATGTGGCCTCCAACGAGAGAGAAAGAGGAAGGGGAGTAAGGTGGTGGGAAGAAGACAAGAGGGAGAGAGGGGGCGGCTGCCACCGCCGGCCGGCCGGCGGCGGCGGCACCTGTGCCGCGCTAAGGTTTGTGGAGGTGGGCTAGTGATTTGATCACCCCCGAGCCACCCTAGGGAGCGACGCGAGGGCCCGTGGTCTCTGCTCTCTTGTGAATTTAGTTCACAGCCCGCCAATCGCCGTCGCATCCAAGCCGATGGTCAATGAGGTGAGCAGCAAGTCGCCTCCACCCGTCTCCAGCAATCCAGCTACCTCCAGTCCGTCCGTCGCAAGTCCCACTGCCCCAGCGGCCAGCGGCTGCGCCACCATGAGGGAACGCTCACACCTCGAGCACTAATGCGCTGTTGTGCCATCGCCACCGTCTTCTTCTCCAGTGATCCGGTCCCTGTCGCGGCGTCGCGCCCTCGTCGTCGACAGTTGACACCACGCATCTCTTCATTTATAGCGCGTGGATTGCCACCGTACCCTGATCCGGCGACCACTGCCGGCCGACTCCATCGGCTTAGCGGTGAGTACTTAGGCCATGGTAGTATGGTACTGCTACGCACCCTCCCCTCTTGGTAGGCATGCAGACTGTTCGTTCTTTTGCGTCCTAGGTCTGAGGCCAAAATGGAACTGCTCAAGTGCAAATATATTTTTGGATGAACAGCCTGCTGTAGGAACTGAGTTCACAATTGCTCAATGAATCAAACTCACAGCTCTCGCAGTGTACACACATGGATTAACACGAGCCAACAAAAGAAGAAGAAGAAGAAGAAGAAGAACACGCAGGGTCTTGCGGCACAATACAGCCGTGCCTTTTTCTGTATCTTTCTTCTCAACACAAATGAACACTATGTTACATGGTTTAAATAACAAGCTAGCTGCTAACCCACGCACACAGCCACGATCTGCATCATCATCATAAATAGTACACATTTGTAGGGGAGCTGCCCCCCTCGCGACACCTGGCTCGCTCTAGACGCAGCGAGCTCGGGGAGCTCAGCGCAGCGCGCCCCGCGAGCCCCCCACGTCGCCTGGATTTGTTCGGACCGTCGGATCGGCTATGTGCGGTCGGCAGCCGGCTCTGTCCTGACGTTTTTGCTAAAAGGCCCCTGTAATTTGATAAATTAACCCGCGGTCCACCCGCTTATATACCCCGGCTCTCACCTCCCTGCCTCTCGCAACCCTAGCCTTCCACGCCGGGTCGGGCTCACCCCGATAGCTCCCACGAAAAAAACTCTCTCCCCCTCTCTCGGTCTCTCCTCCGTGCCCTGCTCCGCCGCCTCCCCCACGGCGCCGGTTGCCCACCCCGCCGTTGGATCCCACGCCGCCGGGTTCCGGCGAGGCCGGATCCGTCGCCGGTTGGGCCCTGGGAGGCTGGATCCGTTGGTCGGGGCCCGGGGAGGCTGGATCCGTTGGTCGGGGAAGAAGCAGGCCGCCGTTCCCCCCACGGACGCTCCGCCCCGCGATAGCTCTCTTCCTCACCTCCCCGCTGGTGCAGTGAAGCCCCTCTACTTTGCCCTTCTCCACAGTCGCCGCCATGGTCTGATGGTGTTCTCCCGTCGTCTGTGCTGGTTGGATCCGACACCGCCGGGTTCAAGCGAGACCGGATTCGTGGACGGTTGCCTCGCCGCCTCTCCAAGGGCGCCGATGGCCCACTCCCCCGCGGCCGTCCCCCTTCCTCCCGTGCTCTCCCCTCCACAGGTCAGATCCGGCGCCGCCGCGGTCCCTCAAGGCCGGATCCGTCCACGGGACGTGCCTCGCCGCCTCCCCAGCGGCGCCGGTGGCTCACCCCCACAGCGCCAGTCGCGGCAGGCGCTACACGAAGCCAGCGAGGTTTGTTCTTCTTCCTTCTGTTTGTCTTCCGTTGTTCTTTAGGATGGGGATTTATGCCTTGCCACGCGTATGACCAGATCCAACGTTATTGCCGCCTTGGGCTTTTCCACTGGGTCATAGTTCCGTCTCCAATCTCTACCCGATGTTGTCCTCCCTGAAGGTCCTTCATTCTCTTAGGCTCTTACAGCCCGACGAGTTCCTCCCCTCACGCATCTTCTCCTAAATCTTGATTCGTTACTAAGAATTTTCTGTACGTGCCGATGGAAGAGGTGGACGAGCGATAGATAGGACGGATGCAGACCGAATTATTGGTTTCGACGGCTTGCAGCCTTCCCAGGTGTGAGTAAAATCATGTGCTTTGTTTTAGGTGCTTGATTGCTTATTAATCCAGGTTGAACATGATGATGCATCATTTTATTTTTTTGGTTTATAGATGAGTTATATTTCTAATCCCGGTATGAAAATAACGTGGCGACGGTTTTATCCTTATGGTAAAAAACATTTTCATCGTTGTAGCTGTTCTGATTGTGTGGAGTAGGTCAGTCCTGAGATTTTCATGAGGTAAATCTGTCTATCGTGTTTTTTTAAAACAAATTTAAGCAATGACACCAATAGTTTTGTCAGGTTTTAAATTCGTAGGATTCTTCCTATGATGTTTCAGCCGCATGTAATGTTAATTTCTTTCTTGGATTTATAGCTGAGTTTGATTTCTAATTTCGGTTTTTCCAGTTTTTCCAGTTCATTAGTGTTCCATTGCTTCCCCGTTTTTTAGGAGGCTGTGTAATGCGTTATATGATTTCTGTGATGCGGTGTTGTCATTTCAGGTCGTTTGGCATGGACCATCTGTAGATGTCTTCGAGTTCACTCTTATGGTTTGTTTCTTTATTTAAATTTGTCGGTGCCGTGTATGCATCAGAGGTACGGTGCTCATATTCCTTTCTCAGCATTATTTTCAGATATGTCTTTCTCGCAGTACACATCATGCAGTACGAGGTTACATATGTATTTTCTCATAGTAAACCGGTTGTTTGCTTAGCAGTTTAGCTCATTGAGTTGTGCCTAGGTTCTATTTGGTGATCGCGTCTTTGCCTTTCACGTTGTTTGGTCATGAATAACGCATACCGTTTGATGTACCGGTTTACAAATTAGTTTTTACGTTTTTTTGTGGAAGTTAATTTTTTTTTTGTTAATTTGGGTCTGGTTGGTTCATCTGTGAGAACCAGTGAATGCATTGTTTATTCCATGTGATGGCAGGGGACAGTTATTCATTAGAGCGCAAGGAGGATTTTCTCTTTGCTTTTGGTGACAACTTTTTACGGTATGCGTATGCAGGTCAATTGCGTTAGGTGTTTCGGTCTTATTCTTTATAGTTTGCTGTCCTGCCCGTCCATGCCTTAGATATGTGTTACATAAAGAATGGTTTCAGTTTCCCGTAGTTTTAACAGAGGCGCTGCCAATGCATCGATTTATTAATTTATTCTGAGCGCGCCGATCTCCCGAAAGTACCTTTTGGGAGCTGCGTGTGAGATTTCCATCCGGTTGTTTATCTGTATTTCCGTGTGATCGGTGCTGCATGTAGATTGCTTTGTTTTTCTGTTTTTTGCCCTTATGACATTTCCTATGTGCGCCTGTGCGAGTGTGTCGCCGTTACTTTGGCTGCTTACAATGTCCAAACGGGCGGCATTTCTCCTCTCTATTTCCGTGTCATCAGTGAGGCATGGAAATTGCTTTGGTTTTTCTCTTTTTTGCCCTTATGACATTTACTAGGTACGAGTGTATCGCCATTAGTTTGTCTACTTGCAATGTCCAAACCGGGGGCATTTCCCTCGCCGATTTTGGCTCACCTGTCTATTAATGCGCCACGTAATGCCATGTGTCTTTCGGTTTTGGTGCTATGTTCCCTGCTTCGTGCGCTTCGTTGTGACCGTCTTCGTTTTCGTCGCCGCCTGTTTCTTTGTCGTTGCTGTCCATGTGCTTAGCAGAGGGTGCATCGCTGCTCGACTATGAATGCGGCGGGCTCGCCTGGTTGTTCTGCTGGAGTGCCATTGCGTCGTTCTGGTTAATCTTTGGTTTCCCTTTTTTCATGGCTGTTTTGTTTGTTGTTATGGTTTTCTTCTTTTTTTTTTCTTTGTCCCAGCTCCGGTGGACTGGGTTGCTTGGCGTCGTGCTGTTTGCTCGACCTCTCATGGCATTCCAGGTTCTTCGTGCTGATATAATTCCTGATGATAGCGTTGACGAGCCGTTGCCAGATCCTGCTATTCCATTTGAGGTTTTTGCTGACTCCTGCCAAGGTTATGTACTCTGCGGGTGGTACTTATGTTAGTAATCATGGTTTATTTTCGTTGCCCGTCATGGCCTCTATAAAAACTGCCTTTTTTACTGAATGTCTCACAGGTGGTCCCTCCCTCTACACCAGTGAAGACCGTGATCGCTCCTAGCCATTCACTGTCTCAGGTTGCTGCAGGCACTGGATTAGTTACTGCTTCGGAGGGCAGCGCTGTTGCTTCCGTTGACGTTGCCCATGAGACAGGCAACCTGCTTCAGAATACGCCGCCTGAACAGGTAGCCTAAACGTGTTGCATTCGCCAGCTTATCTTATCGGCTTGATTGATTTGTGATACTTATTTACGTTATTCTGTTAATTAGGAAATCAGTGACCAACATGCTGCTCCCTGTCCTGAGCTGCTGGAATAGAAAGACCCGAGTTCGCAGTACGCACAAATCTCCAATTCTTCCGTGTTTATTTATTATCTCCTGTTGTATGCGCCCCTCACTGTTCTCTGTTTGCGCAGCTCAGAAAGCGTCTCTCCGAAAGCAGCAACGTTGGCTCCACTACTAAGAGGAACCTGTTCTGAATCTGAGGTTCTTTTGGTTGGTCTCTGCTGTTCGTTGATGAAACGTCTAATAGGCTGCCGATGTTATGATAATGGTGAATTCGATTATCTTTGTCGATTCGTTGTGACCATGCTTCTGTTACGCGTCGTTTAAGAACCCTGCCATCTTAGCCCCTTACTGCGTGTTGCGCCCGTCCTATAATAGCCATCTAAGGCGTTTGTATGTTTGCCATATATCTGCCTGCCGGCTTGATGTTTAAGGAGCTAAGCTCCTCATTTTGCTCATACTAAGCCTGCGATATGAAACTGAAATTATGTCCGTTGCTGCATGTATAATTATGAACGTCTGCTTATTGTATCATGGTATGCGAAGGCGTCATCTTTTTGCTACACGCGAATGACTTTCTCTTTATTTGACTAAGATCTGCTTCCTTCTAAGAATTTCTTATTTAGCCGAGACATGATTCTTCGTAAGCAACACTTTGCGATTATAGACTCCCTTCTTTTTTCGTAATACAGATGTAAATACTTTCTTTCTTCCACAGCAAGATCGAGAAAAATAAGTCTCACCGTGTTGGCTGCACGGCGCGCCACGGGCGCGCCAGCTCAACTAGTAAATAGTACAAAGTTGCTAGGGAGGTACCCCCTCGCGCCACGTGGCTCCGTCCCTGCGCAGCACGCTCGGAGAAGCCCAGCGCTGCGCCCTCCGCAAGGCACGGCGTGTCCGGTCGACACGTGCCTACCGTCGCCGCGCGCGGCGCCCTCCTGAGCTTTGCGCACGGCCTTGCATTCAGTGAGCCCACCACGTGGCTGCTCTCTCCGCTAGAGTGCTCCGCCGGACATATTTGCAAAAAAACCCTCAGGTTTTCCCTTAATCAACCCGCCGTCCTAATAACTGATGAGGCTATGCTCAGACGTATTTACATTAGGCCCATAATATTTGTTATTTTACAGTCGTGTCCCTATTCTGCCGAGACCCAACATTTCCTCTCCTCTTTTCCATCGCCTCATGCTCTCCCGACTCCCCAGCGGCCTCCCCTTCACCCTGCTCTCCGACGCATCTCCCTCTCCTTCCTCCAACTCTGCCGTGTGTACGCTCCGCCACGATGGGCGCCGCGGCGGCTGGATTCGGCGACGGCGACCCCCAGATCCGGCGACGGCGGATCCTGTGCTCCGTCCCCCGCCCGCACGGTCGGCGCCACATCAGGGCGCCTACGCTTCGTGCCGTCGACGGCCGTGTCCTCTTCATCTCCCTCTTCGCCGGCCTCACTGACGGTAACAAGGCATCTCTCTCCCTCCTCCTTCCCTTTCCCACCCGCCTCAGCTAGGCCGCCGCCGTGTCCTCTTCGCAATCAAAACCCTAGCCTCCCTCTGTCACGCTGGCCTCCCAGCCCAGCTCGCCGGTGCCCCACTGAAACACTATCTCACTTCTCCCCCATCCACCGCGATGGTCGACAGGGGGCTGGATTGGTACGGTACGAAAAGGTTAACCTTCCTCTCCCCGATTACTGCTTCTCGGCTCAGGGCCCCGGTGTTTGGTTGGCCTAGGCCTTAGCTGGATTCATCCCCCAGCGCCGCGTGGTGCGTCCCTTCCTCCCTGGTCGATTCTTCCTTTTAATTTTATGGTTTTCCTTTTGAGAATGCAGGGTTCATGGTCTGCCTCACGGTCGATTAGCCGGTGTCGGTGCGGATGGTCATATGGGGTCATGGTTTCGTGGTGGTCTGTTGAAGACCAGGCTTATGCAGGGGGCTGCAAGGTTGTTCATTCAGCGCCTACTAGCGGATACAGTGACTCAGCGACGCTGCGAGGTCTGTCCTTGAGCCTAACGACAAGAGCATTCATTTCGGTTTCTTAGCCTTAGCTCAATTTGGTTTCAAAATAGTAGCTTTCTAATTCATATGATAAAGTGTGGCCCAAGATTTGTGGTGGTGATCTGCTTTCCAAAATAAAAAGTGTTGTTCAAGTAAGGTGCATTTTTAGCACGGGATTGAATTGTATCACACTGTTGCCTATTCTTTCTGAAATGTAATTTTAGTGAACTGCAAAATACTTTTCTTGAAGGCCCTGTGCATAGCTATCTTTTTCTCTCTTTTGAAAGGGGTGTATAGCTTTCAGAAACCCAAGCCAGAATGAATAATTCCTGTATTCGTTTTTTGTTGATGTAGGTGGGTGGACAGAGGCTTTAGCCGCTCTCAGGTATTGCAGCCCAACCACCACAACAGATTGCCCGGTATGTATATATGTGGTTTACCGATTTTTGTCTTTGTTTCTAAGTCAGCGTTATTAACCTTAACAGAGTTACTCTGTTCGTTAGTGCATGTCCGAATACTCTATTATCCAAGAACTTAGTTTATTAGCTTTAAAGAGCTACCCTGTTAGTTGATACATATCCATATGTTGCTGCCTATTAGTTAATTGTTGTAAGTGTTTAATATAGTTAGTTATTATAACTGATTTAGGTTATGAGCAACGAGTTGAGAGCTTTGTGACCTTACGATTTTTTAGCATAAGTGTTGTATCAAGTCTGCAGGTGGATTGCCCTAAAGGTTTCAGCTTTCTATCATTGATTCTTCTTCTAGCATTTTACAAGAACATGAGCCCCTCCACTTTGTTGTGCAGTGATCCCATCTTGAGCTCCTACAATTTCTCCGTACTTTCGGTCCTACCAATACACTCTAAGC
The DNA here is from genome assembly GCA_005191435.1 of Raddia distichophylla. Classification (NCBI taxonomy): domain Eukaryota; kingdom Viridiplantae; phylum Streptophyta; class Magnoliopsida; order Poales; family Poaceae; genus Raddia; species Raddia distichophylla. The sequence goes on from SPJY01020470.1 coordinate 2,540,899, forward strand.
TCATCAAAGCAGGGCTCAGAATATGGCTCTACAGGTGTGCTCTTTTGTGTGTTTCTCTTTTAAAGAATTTTCAATGAGTGGAATTGCTCATATGGAGCTTATTTATATGACAGATTCTCTGTATTAGGTGATGTTCGAGATATTGTTGATTTTTTCATGTTCTATACAGATAGCATAGCAGGTGAGAATTATGTCATACATGTATAGTAGAGCCTTTCTGACCATGGTAATTTGGTCTTTCTTTGTTAACACATGAGTTAACAAAACTAAATGGATGTCATAAATCCTTTTGTTTTCTGACTGATGCTATTTTATAGGAATTTACATTATCCAAGTCATATATTGCAAATCCATTGTTGTCATATTTAGCCAGATCTAACTTATGTTGACATTTGCACTTATGGACCAAAAGAATATGCAAGTAGAATATAGTTAATCCCTGTTATACCTTCATATATAGATGCCTAACTTTGTTACATACTAAAATGCATTAGTTTTCTATTTGTGATCCTTTCTGCACTTTAGTCATTTAAGGAGTCAGCACCTTTAAAACTAGAGGCCGTTTGTTTCTCCCACGATGTATAAGACTATAACTCTATAAGCATGTCCAGTTGTCCAAATGAATGAACTTTTGCAAAGCTCTGCAATGTGAAATTAACAAGGGTTATAGCCAAAAAGTCTTTGCATACCCTCATGCTACCCCTTCTTTCTAGGTTTGACTATAAATTTTGGGTTCCTTCTTTTTGTTTGTCTTTAGTGTCTCTAAAAGAATCAAAGAGTTTGGGTAATGCAATTTAAACAATATGCAACAAACAGTAGTGGTTTGTTTAAAAAAAGAATTTGTTCCTTCCAGCCCTGCTGATTCCAACCAATGATACATATGAATATTGATAAATAAATTTATTTATTTGGTTCAGCTGAAATCCAAGTTGGTTTACTTTGGAAAAGCCAGTGTAATTCCTTGCTGCTCACATAAACAAGCTAGGGAGTCACATATTTGAAGAGATTGGTGTACCTAATAGCAAGGTACGGAGTCACACTCTTTTACTAGATAGGCTGAAACAACTAGCTGAGCTAATTGAAGAATTGCCTGGGTGTATTAATTATTTTGGTGCTTTCCTTTTGCCTATGTGCTCTGACCTGTTGGACGCCTTGATTCACGCTTGGAGGTGGCTCCCATTTATGTTGAATGGGTTGTGCTGACCCAGTCTGAGTTGCTCCCTAGCTATGTGCCCTACCAGATTCAGGTCATCTCTCCCTCTTAAATTTTGTTAATGTATTTGTCTTACATTGGTTTTGTGAATCATATCATGCCGGTGACTAGGTACAGGCATATGGCATATGTATGTATGGCATGAATGTAACCTATTCCCATTTAATGTCTGTTGAACTTCCTAAGTTTTCATCTTTGGTGTTGCAAACACCCTATCCATGGTTTAAACATGCCAGATTACACAGTTGAAATATGCATGGGTTTCCTAAACACAAGTGTTTACTCCTTTTCTTGGCTAGAGCCGATCAAGATCACCATTCCTGAATGAGTGAATGGATAGTTTTTTATATATCACATACATGATCAATACATGAATATATTGATCGTAAATGAGCCTATTTCACTGATTCTAGATGATTTAAAAAGCTGTCATTATTCTAAGATGTTGTTTCTATTATATTTTTGTTGTTTTGATGGTTTTACCAACAGATATTACCTTACTATTGTCATAAAGATATAGCAGCTAAACATGCCATTTCAATGACCAGGGGAGAAGATGCTAGGGAGCCTTACTTGCCCTTTTTATACACAAGATTTACAGATGCAATCCAAGTTTCTAAGGATTAGTATTATCTGAATACAATTGTGCAATTGACTCATTGCATCTCTATTTCGTGGCACATTATAGCCTTATAGGAGATAATATGTATGCCTTGTGGAGTTCTGGCAATGTTTCATTTTTTGTGTCTTAGGTACATGTTACGTAGCTCATTTTGTGTTTTGGGGCTGTTGGCTACACCTACCTATGTGTAATATCCACAAAAAGTTCATTGTTTGGGAGTTCACCGAAAAAATGTATGCTTTCCGGATCAACGAACTTATATTCTATTTGATTACTTACAATTATCTGTATCATAATTGGCATTTTATTCTCATGTCCTCTGAGTACATTGTGAACATGTTGACTTTCACATTGCAGTAGTACAGATGAAATTTATTTGTTAAGTGAATTCAAGTGCTATCATATCTGCCTTTGAGTCGTAAATAAGAAATCATATTTTTACAGAAGTGCCTGTTAATAGGAATCCATGCAGAAAAACTGCACGCATGTGGGCCAGTAACATGCAAAAAGGATTTTAAAACGAAGAGAGAACGACAAATTGCCCTGCTAGGCTAATTTCAAAGTTAAATCACTTCACTGGCCTCGCTAAGAAGACACACCTATCAGTCTAGCACGGGCGCGCCATAGGCGCGCAATGCATCTAGTTTGCATACATGGTGATCATGCGCCCGTATTTGGAGCATGCATGCACACCACGCTAATTATGCAAATTTGCTTGGCTGCATTTTGCCTTCAGCATATACGCAGGTGCGCAGCATGTCTCCTAATTAGCCCGTTGAGCATGTATTTGAGAAATTTAGCCCATTGCCGGTCTCTCCGCAACTGAACACGCACCTCCGTTTTCAATTTTTTGTTCTCGAAATCCTTCTCGCCTCTTACGCTAATTACCACTGCCACCCGATCAACTCTGCGTCTAGTCGCGTACATGGCCATGCATGGGCGTGATTAGGCTTCAATTGGGCTGGTCTTCGTCGATCTGCACTAATTAGCCAATGGGCTAACTTTGGGCTAGCTAATACAATTGATTAGAGTTTAACTACTTTTTCATTTGGCCTAGAAATCCATGCATATGTAATTGCCTACGAGCACATGCATGGTATAGACGTGGCTATATATGTCTTTTATTAGTTTGCTCATTAGCCGATAAACTAATTAGCTACCAACAAAATGGTAAGCTTTCTTTCTCTTTTTGTTTGGCATAATGATTTTTATTTATCACTTTGAAATCTCACGACAATATTATACAACGGGAATTTAGCTGTCTGTATGCTTATTATTTCATCTCGACAAATTTAAACAGTGCCCTTATACTTGGCAGGCACTCTATGCCTACTGGGCATCGCCTAACTTTGTTGAACAGTCAAGGCAAAAGAGGATCAATAGAAACACGGGCCCAAGAACCACTCATCGATACGGTGCCGATGGACACGTTTGTCTCGCGCGCCGCATGGTATGAACCACTCATCAACCCTTATAAGTAATTTGTATTTTGATTATAATTCTGTTATCAGCAACACATATCATCATTTGCTTTGCAGGAGGCTGAAAGTGGGGTTACGCCAAGCAATATTGACACATATGTCTGAGGCCACTTTGGAGGCAATGCAGCACAACCAGAGCAACTTTGTAGTGATGCAGCGACACAACAGCTAGTAATGAATTTCAAGTTAATGATATAAGTTCAAGTTAATGATTTCCAAATTATTAACTAACAATCACAAAATATTGCAGCTCGGTATGGGGAGGCAATGGTGGCCCGCCATGGGGAAGACTACGATTGGAGGAAAGAAGAATTAGACCCTATGGCACTTTACAAGAGTGGTGGTGGTGGCAGAAAACATGGGAGGTTTCCTATGTTTAACGGGGTGGTGGATTCAAGTGAAGCCTTGGCCGAGGCGAGGTCATCTCAGTCCTCTGCTGGCTGTTCTCGTTCCTCACGCGAGACAGCGCTCGAGCAGCAATTGAGTCAACAACAAGAGTTAATGAGGCAATCCCAATAATACATGATGGATTATCAGGCATACCAACGACAACACTTCGAAGTAAGTACTCTGCTCTTTTGTGATACTTGTAATGCCCTAACTTATAAAATTGTTGATTGTATATAGGATGTAAATTACATGCTTGCATCGGATGTGCTAAGTTGTTTGTTTGTACATTTTACAAACCTTATTTGCATCATTGTTACCTAAAACCTAAAAATGTTATATACACTATATTATCTTCATAATTGATTAAAAACAATTTAATGGCTGAAATTTGTACAAGTAGCATCACTTGTTACTTTAGGACTAAAATTTCTATATTAGTTTTATTATCTTCATAATGAATAAAAACAAGTTTATATGGCTAAGATGTGCACCAAGTTTATATGGCTAAGCTGCTAGTGCTTCGGGGACGCCTTCCATCAGTCAATTTATAAACTCCGGAGGCGATACAGCAGGTAGCGGTCGCAGATCTCACTCTCCTCGAACATAGGGTGTGTGTTTGGTGAACTTTGTGACTATGTTTGTGACGATGGACAATCTATGCGACGCCGTATGTGATGTATTGTGATAATAATGCGACAAGTTGTGATGTGGTCTATTTGTGATGAAATACTGTGATGTTCCTGTTAAATACTGTGATGTTCCTATCAATTACTGTGTTTTTAGTCTTATTTTACTGTTTTTAACAAAAAATATGTATTTTCGTCGGCCTTGGCCGACAAAATTACTAGAGCTGGGAAACCAGTCGGCTAGTGATCCAGTAATTTCATCGGCCTAGGCCGATGAAATTATATCTGCCACATCATCTGCCACGTCATCTTCTCACCTGGCCTAGCATCGACTGAACTAGTTTCGTCGGGCAGCAAAAACAGACGAAATTACTATAGTTTCGTCGGCTGCTATTGAAACCGTTTGTAATTTCATCGCCCAGATTCCGTCGGGTTAATTTCGTCGGCAAACTGACGAAATTACTGTAAGTTCATCGGTACAACCCCTATTTTCGTTGGTTCGAGGCCGACGAAATTAAACTCGATTCCTGTAGTGTTATGAGGGTCAAGAGGGTCTTCAAGTCTATGTCACATGTAGCTAAAAGGTACACATCTAGTTCAATACTATGGTTATCTGCGTTAGAGCTGGCGAACCCACCACCACCCGCTATCACTTAAAAATCTCAAATGATTATGGTCGTCCCCATGTGGATGTATGAAGCCAACCCTAACGTGGTGGATTTTGAGGAATAGGTAGGCACTGTCACCACCTGCAAGCTACCACACAAACCGAGGGGTTGGGTGTCGACTAGGGTGATTCCTAGCCCAGACACCACGTCTATGCTAACATTCACTACTTTAACAGACATCGTGTTAAATCACTCACGAGAGATGAAGTCTGTCTCTTAAAACGCTAACGAGGTACCCACCAGACAATCAAGTACGAAAATAGAAATTATTTTTAATTAAAGAGGGGCTACAGTGTTACCCAACTAACAACAAGAACTTCACTCGAAGATGAGCTCCATTCTCGAGGTACAAAGTGGAAGTGGGGCCAGAACTCCGGCTCCTCCCCAGCACTCTCCTCTCCCCCTCTCTCTATTTTCTAGATATTTGTGGCAGCGCTTCGCTACTCTTGTTTTCCTTTCTTCAGCTCTCCGTGCTGCAACTGAGACAAGCCGGGGTATTTATAGCACCCTTCCAAGCATGGGGGTACTTATAGGCGGACGGCGAAGTCGGTTGGCGCGGAGGTAGGTTGGTCGGCCTGGGAAAGGTCGGCTGGTCCCTTCAATCCACCAACTTTGCATCCATTGGCTCCCAAGCACCTCTTGGAGTTAGTTGCATGTTGTCCCAAGTCGGTGCATGTAGGGGCCCAGGTCGGTCGACCTAGGGAGGGTCAGCCGGCCTGTTGGGTTGGCCCCCCGGCCCCCCGGCTCTTGGATGGTGAGGATGACTCCCCAAGTCGATATCTTTGCTGTCTACGTGTCATTCATACGGAAGGTGGGTCATTTGATCCATGTTGAGTTCATCTGGTCCCTCCACTTCATCGACATTCAATCCGATGGTCGGCAATGACTCATCTTGTATTTGTTTGAATGTGGGTGAAGGCTCAATCTCGGATGACATCCATTCAGGACCTTGGGCTTGGCTTAGACTCATTCCTTTGGTACTTGGAGGGTCCTTTAGTGAGTCCCCTTGCGCCTTGCAATGAGTGATGAGCCTTTGGGCAAAGTTTATAGGCCAGCCGATCTGATCGGGCCTGCCAGCCTGCGATCTCCGGTTAGTCTGAGTTGCAATCTTTCGAATGCCATAACTATTGCTTCCAGACTCCAACTTGGGTGAACCACATATCCATCTCGATTGTCTCAACGAGCTCTTCAACATGGTGAGGTCAAATATGATTTGAAGAATTCTTGTACCATGTTCAAGTGCATCTTTGTGTCTTGCTCAAAATTGCATCGCGAGATGTCCAAATAAGCACTCGTTTGTGTGGCCTCAACCCCTCTCTTCATAGGCTGTTGTTGCTCCTCTATTATTCATGGTATTTGTGCACCAAAATTATCTGTAATCCTTGCAAAACATATTGGGGCACAAAACACGTGGAACTTGTTAGTTTAAATAGGATATTATCATTTAACTATCTCAAGTTCCTCGAATATTTGCAATGGTTGATGGTTGAAATGGTTTATAATGACCGTCAACAGCAACGCGACCACGACGGCGCTTGAAGCTCCGGCCGAATGACGGTGAGGTGGAGGAAGGGGAGGGGCTCGTTGGGGTTGCGATGGAATGGGGAATCGGTTGGTGTCCTCAATTTGGTGGGGCTGGGACCAAAACAGTGGTGTCCATGGACGCCGACGTTGGGGAAGACGAAGTGCACAGGCTCCTTTGGCGAGAACCGAGCAACTGCGAGCGGGTGAATGAGTCCTACAATGATCAGGGATGCTCTGAATGTCTAGGACGAGAGGAAATACCACTCGATTGAACCGATCAACGAGAAGGCAATGATGACGGTGAGTTGACGGTGGCCGTTCCTGCGACAAATTCTTGACGACTCGGCAACGACCTCCTACAACGGAGGGGCAAAATGGATCACCGAGGTACCATAGTAGGATGCCTTGAATGGAATTTTGGTGTAGAGGCTTATCCGAGTGAGATCGAGAGGAAGACCAAAGGGAAAGAGGTGTGGCTCGGGTGGGGATTTTATATAGGAAAGAAAGGGAGATGGAGGAACTTAGTGGCTAATTAATTTTTCATTAGAGAGTAATAACTTCTGCCATAGCAATTCAAGGCTCCTCCCCTTCTCACTTATGGCTACCCAGGAGAACGTGAAAGTGGAGAGCTTGTCTGCGCATGAACAGAGACAGGGAGGTGCTGCGCAATGGGGAAAGAAGGAAGAGAAAAAGGCCAGAAAAGATTGGCGTATGACAAGTGGGCCCCAAAGTAAGGTTAAATGAATTATATGAGAAAATGGATAACTAATAGGGTCAAAATAAATATAATATAAGAAAAATATATTTCTCTTTCTTTCAAAAAATATTTATCATAAAAAATAATCGAAGTTAAAATATAAATATTATTTTTAAAAAATCACCGGCATTTTTTTTATTTAAGAATTTTAACAGCTATAATCTAAGGTTTCATAGTTGTAGAGAAATAATTTTCAAAACAAACTATATAAGTATTAGGAAAGTATCCAAATATTAATTTGTTTATAAATAAAAAAGCCTTTGTTCATAAATCAGAATTAAATTATCTTTTTTAAAAAATAACATACTTATTTTTTAAAATTTTATACACAAATTTTTATGATACAAATGTTATGCATGTTTTTTATTTTTCGTAAAAATGAGGATGTTACAGTAGCCGACTGTAGAACCTTCTAGATACAATCGGTCATAGTCAAAATTTGGTGTTAACAATATCGCTCTTAGTGATCAATGCTACAGTTGGACAAGTGGGTCGGATTCTAATTTGTGAGAGAGGTTCAATATTTGTGGGCCCTAAATCTCAATGTGGAAGGTGGCACAACCTCTTGTAAGAGCATCCTCAACACTCTCCCCAAAATACTATAGCCAGAGTAATTTTTTTCCCACCCAACAGTCTCCGCAACACAAAGCTGTTGCTGCTCTCTCGCGTTTGAGTTTTCCCGCCCAGTGCGTGATGCGGGCTGCTGATGCAGCTGCTGCTACACATGCTCTAAGGCTTGAGGCGTACTCCATCATCTTGTGGAGTCGTGGGTATCAAATATGTCTGAACTGTATGTGGTCTTCTATGTATACCCAAAACGGCCTTAATAAAAGGTAGCATAATATAAATAACTCCCAAATTGAGGGAGCGAGGTTGATAAATAGATCAGGAAATAGAGAACCATTGTAATCACATCTTGTCACTAGCTATTATCTCAACTGGTCCAAACCAAGGTAAGGTAAACCTTGAATATTTTTATGTGGTTTTTGTGTGAAGTCCAATCTATAGGAAAAAGGATTCTTTGATCTATTAAATTAAAAGTAATCCTAGTGGAAAATCTTTTTCATAATGGTTGATAGAAAACAATAATGTAATTTTGTGTACGCAAATATTAAGTTTTGAATTTGGATCTAAGCGAAAATGTGGAACAAATGGGTGGCTATACTAAAAATATCGTACGTCAAAACTCTAAGGGTGTGATTGGTTGGAAAGAATTAAAAGAAGTGAATGAGAATTAGGAGGTATGGATTGTAAATTTCTTTATTGTTTGTAGGTAATTGATCACCGTAAGAAGGAAATGGAAATGAGAATGGAAAGTGGGTGGAAATTAAAATTATCTTGGGGAGGTAGGGAATTGAATTCTCTCTCTTTAGGGCTCGTTTGGGAGCCAGGTGGTAAAATCCCTGGTACAATTAGCCCTCCAGGGGATCCAATGGGTCCTTTTGGAACATAGGGAAGGAAATCTCCCTGTGCACTCCCCCCCTACCAGCCAAACAGCACGTGGGGATTCCTCCCGTGCCTAGACACTTGTAGGTTGCAGCAGTATACATTGAACAACACACATGTAAAATTCAAAAAAAAAAATTATAAAAAAATACCAGTCTGATTACCAAAAAAATAAAAAATTTGGGAAATAACTTTTGCATGTTTTGTCAAGATATTATGTATAAAAAACAGAATATGCATGACCAATCTCATGCCAAATATCATGTAATACACAGTTTTCCTAGATCTGTCCCTGCTTGCGGATCCACAGTTCATGATCACTCAATAGAGTAGTTCCAACATTTATGGATAGAATCATATATTGACAGAGGATACATTTAAAAAACACTGCAATACATAAAAAGATATAAATTGCGTCAGTTCGTAATCATGCCGAGTAATTATTTATACGACCTAGATTCAAAAATAATGACCTCTTAGGTAGATGCACCAGCCCCTCGGCGCCACTCATTCAACATATTCAGATAAAATTGGCACTTGTTGTTGAAGACCCAAGCTAGGTGGCTAGAGGGGGGGTGAATAGACGCCACAAATTTTTGACGCTATCGATTTCATCAAAACCCGAAACAACTTGACAACTATGTGTACCATTCAATTGGGTGCATGAGAGATATGAAATATTTGAGATTTTTGAATCACAATCCTGGTTATCAAGTGTCCAAACAAAGAAGAATCAATTCAAACCTTGCTTTTGATAAAGAGATCAAACCAAAATACCAAAGTCACTATTCCAAAAGTAAAAAAAAAAACAAATTTACAGAAAATTGCCTTGCAAGAAAAGAGTGGTTACTGCTATTGTAAGGCACCAGAAAATTTCAAACTTTTTCTACACCTATGCGGGTGAGTCGTGATGGTCTCCTCCAAATTTCAGCACAAAAATCTATCTAGAAAAAATAAGAAAAATCGTGCACGAAGAACTATCAAGAACTTCGAGCATAAAGTTTGGGGCTCGGTTTTCACCTTATAGCACCCAAACGGGGAAACTAGTGAACTTCAAATTTTTACCACAGATGGGTATGTGAGTCACGAATCTTTTCCAACTGGAATCATCCGAAAATGATGTTTCTATATTTTTCTAAAAATCTTTTACTGACTGCTGCGCGGATGAAAGTTTCTGAACAGATTTGCAACAAGTCAAAAACGTGATCTCTTATCTCTCATATAGTTGCAAAGTGTGTATCAAATCATATTATCAACCTCAAGGCATCACAGATCACCAATAACCAGCACGAAATCATCCAAGTTCATCTCAAAACAAGAGATCCAAACGGGAAAATGAAAATAAGAAAAACTATGAGCAAATCACTGCAAGATACTCATGGAGAAGAAAGATTTCATTTCATAGAAGTTGGGGAATTACAAATCACACTCGATTTGGTCAAAAGCACTCTAAGTGACACCCAAAACGAACCCAACTCACCGTCTCTATTTCTGAAATTTTCAGCTCTAAGGGGATGAGGAGGAGGTGCTCCCCTCCCCCTCTATTTATAGTCCCAAGATGAGATGCCCTAAATCCTAGAGCCTATCTGCACCCTTCATTTGAGGATGAGTGGTGTACAACTCGTACACTACAAGACACACTACCGAGAGAGAATATTTTCGCCAGCCCAAGACTGGGCCCATCGGTCAGATCAACTTCGCCACCAGGTTAGCAACGCCGCAGCCTCCAGCTGCCTCGGATTCTTTGCCATGGCTAAGCTTTTCGAGTACAGCACCTCATGTCACCTGCACGCCTCCGGACGCAACAGCCTCCAGCTGTCCCCACGAAGCATCAGCCACGTATCCGCCGATACCTACATCACTGAGGTGAACATACACAAAACCAACACAGCTTACCTCACCTGCAAGGTTAGTCCATCACATAATTATCAATATCATAATCCATTCGTGACACCACAATTACCAATCCCTAACAAAACACGTGTCAGTTTAACAAATTTCACCAGACCACGTTCGTTCAAAACTATTACCTAGTCCAAGCTCAGCACAATGGTCCGGTTCCAATTTCACAGCAATTTCCACAAATGCACCATGTAAAATTAATCAAAACACTTCAAATTCCATCTTGTCACATATATTCATCATCAAACAGGGGTAGCCTCCACATGGGTCTCAACACTCCCCCTTGATGAATATATTGACAAACCCTCGAAAAATATTTTGAAGTTTTTGGATTTATCAAACAAGGCATGTTGCAAATGCCGAAACACACTTGGAGCACAAGCTAGAAAAACATGTGTTCAAAATCTCCAAGTCGTGAAAGTCAAAGCTTCCCAAGAAATTCTCTCCCTTTTTGAAGAAATGCATGTTGATGTATTTTTCAATTCTCCCCCTTTTGCCAATATGGACATTAAGAAATTTGAGGGAACAAGCACAAAGTATGATGCAAATGCAAATGCAAGTCATATGGAGCTTTGAAAATTATCCAGTTGAACGTGAAGCGCATGGCAAAGATGCTCGAAGCAATGCAATTTTAGTTCGGTGTTCACAACTTTAAGAATTGCTAGTAAATCGACTTTTTTATATTGGAAGATGTGGATAGAAAATCACAATCTTTTGGAAGCAAAGTAGCTTTAAATCGACAGCTAAACTAGCATTTTTCAATTTTTGCCAAATATTTTGATGCATCCAAAGGTCCAAAGAGAGCAATTGATAGCAAGGCACATCGCAAGGATCACTGAAAATGGCCTCCTAGGTCACTCTGCTCCTGTGTGTGTTTTTGCATTTTTGATTGAATTTAGGCGGGAGAGCCTCTAGCCTCATACAAATAACCAACGGTCGGATTCGCCCAGCATCACACTGAAGGAATCACACGTCTGGGCTATCCGATTTCCTTCCATGTTTATGCCTCTTGTGTGCAATGGAAAGTCATCTTGTAAAGGATAACCGGTGAAAACTCTACAAAACTTGAAATTGCATATTTTGGTTTTTCAGTTTACAAGAGTAAGATTTGGCCAACAAAAGATTTCACCAAGTTGAAAATATGACTGAAAGAAGATTGCAAACGCCTCATCGAGCAACAACATTCAGAATGTGAAAATCTCATGCCACATCAAAGTTTTTGGAAAAACCAAAATCAATGTCATTTTTTGACTAGACACTAATTGAACGAGTTATCACAAGCTGAATGCGAATAGGCTCGGCATCTTTCAAAGCCTAAATTCAAAAACATAATAGACAATTAAAAGCAAAATAGGTTTATATGCTAAATGAAAATGTTTCGAAACACCCCATCAACAAGTGAGTCAACATTTTGTCCAAAAAAATGATGTGCAAGACGATCAGTAAGAAAATAGAGAGTCGAAAAACCAAGTATGTAACTGGGCAAATCACAAATAATTAGGCAAGAACAGAAATCACTCAAACTCAGACTCGCTCTCATCTACCGCCTACGACTTACGAGGAAAGACAACTCTACACCTAGGTTACTAGAGATACGACAAAGACCCTGTCTACCTAGGGAGCTATAAGACTGTGTGGGATCAAACTAGCCAGAGGAGAGAAGGACTCCTATTACGCATGATAGCAACTTAAGCACAAGATGAGAGGTCCGTGCCACAGCACGCCAAAAGTCTAAGTGAAGAGTGCTGACAGCCTACACAATATAACCAAGTCCGAATGCAACCCAAATGCAATGCAAGGAAAGCAAAAAGAATATATTACATAAAGTACAAATAGCCTAAGCTCCCCTAACTATATGCTAACCAAGCTCACAACCCCTAGCCCTCCCCTGAGAGCCTCAAACCTAGCCTTGTCCAGTGGCTTGGTGAAGATATCAGCCAACTGACGGTCGATATCAACGGACTGCAATACTATATCACCATTCTTCACATGGTCTCTAAGAAAGTGATATCTTAGGTCAATGTGCTTTGGCATAGAGTGTTGCACTGGTTTTTTTGCAATGCTGATGACAGAGGTGTTGTCACAGAGAAGTGACACACTTTCTTGAGCCAACTCAAAGTCCTTCAAGGTTGAGCAGAGCCAAACAACCTGACTGCAACATGCAACAGCGGCAACATACTCAGCCTCAGTAGTGGATTGCGCAACACTCGACTGCTTCCTAGTGGACCAAGAGACAAGAGAAGTGCCAAAAAATTGGCAGGTGCAGAAGTGCTCTTCCTATCTATCTTACAGCCAGCAAAATCTACATCTGAGAAGGCTCTGAGAGATAGACAAGAGGTAGCGGAGAACTAGAGGCCAAAGTCTGCAGTCGCTTGGAGATAGTGGAAGATCTACTTCACCGCCTAAAGGTGAGACACTCTAGGTGAGGCCTGAAAGTGGGCATAAAGACACACAACGAACTGAATGTCCGTCTGGAAAGAGTGAGATAAGTAGGGAGTCTATCATGCTACGGTACTCCTTCTGGTCGACTAGCTCACCATTCTCACGGGTCCTAAGGCAATAATGGTAGCCATCAAAGTAGAGACCGGCTTATTATCAGACATGGCAAACCGACTCAGCAGGTCTTTTGTGTACTTAGTATGGTGAAGGACGGTCCCCTCTGATATTTTCTTGAACTAAAAACCGAGAAAGAAGTTGAGCTCCTCCATCATGCTCATCTCAAATTTCGAGTTCATCACCTCTGAAAACTCAGAAACAAGAGCAGAGGAGTAACCAACAAAGATAATGTCATCGACATACACTTACACCAGAAGGAAATAAGAGCCAACCCTACGGGTAAACAAGGTTTGATCTACTTTACCTATTAGGAACCCATTGCTCACCAGGTAGATCTTAAGCCTCTCATACCAAGTTTGGGTGCTTGTTTTAGCCCATATAGAGTCTTATCAAGCTTATAAACATGATTAAAATATCTTGAATTCTCAAACCCAGTAGGTTTCTTCACATACACTTCCTCCTTAACATACCCATTCAGGAAAGCACTATGGACATCCATTTGATACAGCTTGAACCCATTAGATGCCATAAATGCCGTTAAGATCTTGATGGAATCATGTCTAGCCACAGGAGTAGGTCTCATCGAAGTCTATCCTATCAATCTGAGTGTAAACTTGTGCAACCAATCTATCCTTGTATCTAACCACTACCCCATCCTCACTTTACTTGTTCTTGAACACCCATTTAGTACATATTACATTATGTCATTTAGGGCGTTTAACAAGCTGCCATACTTTGTTTCTCTCAAAGTTCTCCAACTCTATATATATCGCATTCACCCAATCAAGACCAGAAAGAGCATGAGTGACATCCTTCGGTTCAAAGGAAGCAACAAAAGCAGCAGATAAGCAAAGGTGAGAAAATCCAGATTTTGATCGGGTTAGCATCCTCTCGCTTAAACCACCGATCATTTGCGCAGGGGATGGTCTTTCTAGATGTGATGAGGAGCCCTAGAAATGGCCTCTACCTCGGGAGCAGGAGAGGTAGGATCAGAGCCACTGTGCGAATCATATTTTATAGCTGAGAACTTAGAAGCACAATGTGAGAGTTGAGTAGAATCAGAAGGTAAGGGATGAGACTGAGGAACAACACTAGAAACTGAAGGTGCCACCGGTGGAGGTAAGTCATGATCGGGTTCTGAAGAACCGTCATCTTCAATGACCTTCTCCTCAACAAAGATTACCTCTAAAGATAGGTCTGAACCTGAGATATATGGCCTTACCCCGGCATAGCCTCATCAAAGGTCACCTCACAAGTCTCCACAACTCTCCGCCTCTCACTATCCCAGACGGGTAATTCACCGCAGAAGCTGTATACCGAAGAAAAATACCATCTGAAAATCGAGATTCAAATTTGTCTAAATTTCCATACTTCAGAATAAAGCACTTGCATCCAAACACCTTGAAATATGAAACACTTGGCTTACGCCCATATCGAAGTTCATACGATGTGCGATGCAACTTGGACCTCAGAAATACCCTGTTAGAAACATAGCAAGCTGTAGAAGTAGCCTCAATCTAGAAATATCTAGGAGTAGAATATTCATCAAGCATAGTACTAACCATCTCTACCAAAGTGCGATTCTTCCTCTCCAAATCGCCATTTTGTTGGGCGACGTGCGGAGAAGAGAATTGATGCTCAACACCAGAATTAGAACAGAAGCTTTCAAATTGTACATTCTTAAACTTAGTGCCATTTTCTGAACGGATTGTGCGAACGCTCCTAAGAACTCAACAGAAAGCTTACGAATCAAAGAACGAAAATGGCAAAATGTTTCGTCCTTGTTCACCATGAAATAGACCCAAAAGTAGCGAGAATAGTCATCGACAATAAAGAGCACATACCACTTGCCACCAACAAACTGCACACTGGAGGGACCAACAGTTTCCATGTAAAGCAATTGTCCAGGTGCATCTGTCCTCAGTAGAGTGACTGGTGGGTGAGCAGCGGCTACCGTATTCCCATGCCGGCAAAGAGCACAAACTATGTAATTGACCATCTTGAGTTTGGATAAAATACGAATCAGATCCTGGCTGCTAACTTTGGTCAAGTGATCAAAATTAATGTGATCTAGTTTCCTATGCTAGAAGGAGGTGTCATAGGACTCTGAAACAATCAAGCAATGAGAAGAGTCAACTGAAGATCGAAAATCAACACGAAAAACTCTCCCAAACCTGTGAATCCCGCAAACAAAACTCATAAAAGAATCAAGAATGCAACTTTCATTCTGCTTAAAACGAATCTCAAAACCCTCATCAGTCAGCTGAGAAACCAAAAACAAATTATAGCGAAGCTTGCTGATAAGGGCAACATCCTTAAGGACAACCTGATCACTAACCTAGATAGAGCCTCGAGCGAGCACACGACTTGACAAAGCATCCCCAAAGATTATTTTCTCACCCTAGTGCTCACCGACTAAGGAGGAGAGCTACTGAGAGTTTCCGGTCATGTGGTAACAACACCCGGAATCGATGATCCACATATCCCCCTTTCCAGCCTGACGCGCCTGAGTCAACGAGTGAATAAAAGTGGCTCGGCATTAGGAAATACTAGTGCATATTTTGGCACCCAAAACTGAGTCACATGTCCATGGGCAGTGCTAGCCCTAGGCGGCGCTAGGCGCTAGGGCGTGGCAGCCCAGCAGCAGAGCGGCGGCGCCAGTTTTCCCCAGCTCAGCACAGCGGTCGGTCCTTGAGGGTGGCGGAAAGTGCTGCAGATCTCTAGGAAATGCTGGTGATGTGCGTTGGCATCCTTCGATTGCTTGCCACAGAAAGGGCTGGCCTGAACCATGTTGATAAGGGCCGGCTTCAATTCGAAGCCTCCGTCGCCCAAATTGGTGGCAGGTCCAGTGGGGACGTTTGTGCTAGACAGGGCTGAGAACTCAAGAATGGTCTTCTCGGCAACCATCTGAGATGACGGTGTTTCGGTAGAGAGGAAAGGATTCCTTTTGAGGGTTTGCATGTCAGAGACTCGAACTTATGGAGGTAGGACTCAGAATCTTGTCCTCCGTACGAGTGACTCTAGATTTTGGTGGAAGTTTTTCGGAAGGTCGAATCCGGCCATACACAGCTCTGCTAGTTTCAACAAACAAAGACAGAGCAGAGGTAATCACATTAACCTAGGCTAGTATGTTAAATAACAAAGATATTTTTATTTTTATATTTGGCAATTTTTTTGAATTATCTTTAAACGTTGCGTTCCCTAGCAACGGTGCCAGAAAACTTGTCGGTGATTCTTACGCTATTAGAAATAATCAGCAAGCGGATGGATGTCACTTGTAGTTTTTACCCGAGAGTATTCCAGAGTATCGAATCCATAGGGAACGAGGGAGAAGGATAATTATAATATCTGTATTATTTAAGATACCAGCCAGCTAGTTAACGAGGTAAGGATAAGATAATAATATAACAGGATAATAAGATCAGAGATACACACGCATAGGAGTATAAAAAGATAAGCTATGCAGATAGTTTGGAGGACAATGAGAAGACTATAATGTTCCTTAATAGTGCAATCAATTATCAGGTTGAGCTAATAGATATAAACTTGGAGGTTTGTTTTAAGAACTTCATCAGAGCTCGATCGATTCACTACCACCCGCTATCAGTTAAGAACACCGAATGGCTATGACCACCCCCCATTGGGCCCTACTGGTCCAAATCCTAACACAGTGGATTACGCGTGGGATAAATCTAGGATGGATAGGACTGTCACCACCTACCAGCTACCACAAAGTATGTTGGAATGGGTGTAAACCAAGTCAGAGATAATATCAGACACCACGTCTGCTAATATGTCTGATCACTCCTCCCTGGATCCTAGAACGCAATCCAAGCTCAATACTTAGGCTATTATAAGCATATGAGAATGAACCCAGACTCGGAACCAGATGAACTTAATCAACCGCTCTAATAATCCACACTTCCCACTTAGTGTAAATATGCTCAGCACAGATAATGAAAGACACCTATATTGTAAAAGCAAAGTCTTACAGAAGGAAAAGGATACAAGAGCTATTACCCGAATTCCTGAAAACGATTCCGAAACTCCAAGCTTTAGCTCGACTCAACTCTAACTCCCAAACTAACTACTCTAACAAGTGAAGAGTGACTCTAAATGAGAGGGATGTGTGTTGTGTGTGTTCTCAAGTGAGGTGAGGGGGTCCTTTTATAGCTATCCGCCGCCAATGAGTGATCTCCACGCCATGGGACACGTGTAAGCAAACCACCATCCGAAGGAGAATCCAAAGGGGATCTCGAGGCGATCGGTTGACTGGGCTTCGGTTG
This sequence comes from Raddia distichophylla, assembly GCA_005191435.1. Classification (NCBI taxonomy): domain Eukaryota; kingdom Viridiplantae; phylum Streptophyta; class Magnoliopsida; order Poales; family Poaceae; genus Raddia; species Raddia distichophylla. The sequence goes on from SPJY01020470.1 coordinate 2,558,370, forward strand.
ATCCAATCCATCCCCTTTGCCTTGGATGCTTCTTGTGCGGTGTAGACCTTCCCCTTGCGTCAGTTTTGACAGTTAAGATCGGTAGAATTGGCTTCCTTAAGAGCCAAGTCACCCAATTGTGAAGAAAGTGCTGCCCTTGGATCAAACCGATTCGAATGGATAGCGTAGATCTCTTCATTTTGTTCAGTCTGGTGGGCCCAGGCATGGGCTGGCGGCCGAGGAAGTTGCGCGGAAGGTTCTGGGTTAGCCCGTGGAAAACCTTGATCAGGTTCTGGGTTAGTCCATGGAAAACCCTGGTTAGGTTCTGGGTTAGCCGGTATCAAAACCCTGATCAGGTTTTGGGTTAGCCCATGGAAAACCCTGTTTCGGTTCTGAGTTAGCCGGTGTGATTAAAACCCTGGAGGTTACAAGTTAGCCTCTATGAGAAAACCCGGGTGTAGGCCCTGCGTGGCTCAGTACTAGATAACCCTGGATGCTGGAATATTCGGGGGAATATGTTTAGGGCTTAGGCTATATAAGGTGGGGGTGGAGGCTTAGGGGGTAAGCAACTCCACCACCATGTTGCCCTAGATGAGAGGTGTGAGGGGAGAGAGGGGTCTCCCCATGGTTGTAAGGTGGAACAAAAATCAGAAGTTTTGTGTCCGGTTTTTATTTATCATCAATTATTTTTGTGAGAGAGATTGAGAAAAGAAATGAGAAAAAAGGAGAGTGAGAGGGCGGCTAGGGTTCCACCTTCCAGCTGCCACACCCTCCCTAAGAGGGCGGCTAGGGTTCCACCTTCCAGCCGCCACACCCTCCCTATCCGCTGGCTTCCATGGAAGGGAGAGAGAGAACAGAGAGAGAGAGGAGAGAAGAGGGTCGGCCATGGAGAAATCAAGGAGAGAGGGAGGCGACCGGCTAGGGATCCTTCCCTTAGCCGCCGGTACCCATGGGAGAGTGAGAGAGCTGGAGAGACAAGAGAGGCCGACGTGCAGTAGGGAAGAGAAGGCAAAGGAGGAGCGGTGACCGGTCAACCGGCCCAGGCGGCGGCCTTGGCACGACGGTGTGGCAACCTGTGCCGCCGGCCATGGGCGATGGTAGGGCGTGGAAGCCCAGCAGCAGAGCGGCGGCGCCGGTTCGCCCCAGCTCAGCGCGGCGGCTAGCCCTTGTGAGCGGTGGCCTGCTGTGCCCCGGTGGCATGGCCATGGCACGCAGTGGGGGCTACCTAGCCACCGCGTGGGACGAAAATCCTCTGCCGTTGCTACTCTAACGGTAACTCATGCCTTTACTACTAGCTGCTCGCAGCGCATAGACCACGCAGCTCCCGTGCACGGCCCAGACTACGCAGCTCCCGCGCCGCACGGCCTAGTTTCAGCACGCAGCAAAGCCCACCAAGACCAAAGCTTGATTTTCTGCTAGGTTCAGTACAACACGGCTACAGAGTGACAAAAAAAACAGTGTAGCATCTATTTGCATGCAAAATCGAAGCTGTTGCATGCACAAAATATTCTCAAAGTGATTAAAATGGATTCATAACATCTATAGAAATATTATAGAGCAGGTTTGACAAGTTCATATTATCAGAGTTCAGGTGAAATTTAGAGATCTTGTACTGAACTATTTCTCCACCACATATACACTTCAGGTCACAGACTTTCAAGTGACACATATTCAGACTTTAGATATCAAGAAGTGGCCAAATCAAACTAAAAGGTTATCACCAATATTGACAAAAGCTAGCCAGCTATGTTGTCAAAAGGATTCCTCCAAAAGAAAGTCTAATACCAGTTTGGCAAAAGCTAGCTAGGTTATCAAAAGGATCTGTCCATCATTTCTCTCTTTCTTGAAGTAAACTTTCAGTAGCGAAATCTTCACCATTAGAGTCACTTTGCATAAGAATATGGTATTCAAATTAAAAAAAAACATTAGAAAAAAAGGACCAAGATTTTTAAAGTACAGACAAAGTACTATTTTTTACCATCAACGGCTGCATATAACTACCAGTGTAATCTTCTTGTTGAAACATAGGTGTGTCACACTCAAACCTTGATTGTACTGGTTGATTGGTGTCCTCAATTTTCTTCCCTTTGTCTTCCTAATTAGTGTCATTTTTAAAGAGAAAAATCAGTACACTTCCAGTAAGGAAAAAGTATTTTTGTCACTCTGTAGCCGTGTTGTACTGAACCTAGCAGAAAATCAAGCTTTGGTCTTGGTGGGCTTTGCTGCGTCGTCTAGGCCATGCACGGGAGCTGCGTCGTCTGTGAGCTACGAGCAGCTAGTAGTAAAGGCATGAGTTGCCGTTAGAGCAGCAACCGCAGAGGATTTCCGTCCCACGGCGTGGCCTCGCGTCGGCTGGGCCTTGTGTAGACCTGGGAATTGGGCCGTGATTTTTTGGGCCGGCCCGAGCACGGCCCGATTTTGTCGGCCCAAAGCACGGCCCGGCATGAAAATTTTTGGGCCGTGCCGGGCCTGATAAGCCGGCACGACGGGCTGTCCGGAACGGCCCGAACATTTGGGCCGTGCTCGGGCCGGCACGGCCCGAACTAAGGCACGAGTCAGTAATATGTATTTTTGGCGGTCTTTTGTTACTCGGATGAATTTTGTTTCTATATGAAAGTTGTAGAGAATTTGAAGAAGCAACTTTTTCATGTAGATAGCCTTTTTATTTGAGCAATGCATAAATTTATCAAAAATATTTAGTGCGCTGGTTGTTTTAGAACCCACATGACCCATTTCGGTAATTAATATTTTTTGAGTTATTCCGCTGCTCAGATGAATTTATGTTCTACATGAAAGTTGTAGAGAATTTCGAGACGCATCTTTTTTGTATAGACAACTTTTTATTTGAGTAATGTATAAATTTATAAAAAATCATTTATCTCGCTGTTTTGTTGGGCGTGCCGTGCTCGGGCCGGCCCGGCCCGATTGCGGCCCGTCGGGCTTTCGGGCTGTGCCGTGCCTGGCTTTTGGCTGTCTGGGCCGGCCCGGCACTGCCCGAAGTGTGGACCGGGCCGTGCCGGCCCGATGCATGGCGGCCCGAGGCACGACGGGCCCGTGCCGTGCCGGCCCGGCACGGCCCAATTCCTAGGTCTGCCCTTGTGGCGTGCAGATGGTGCTGCTGGCCTTGGGCTGTGTGCCTGTGTTGGGGTGGTTGCGGGTTCCACGGCGCAGCGGCTCTTGGTCTTCTCCACGACCTGGCGTGTCCCCAGGGGCGGAGCCCAAGAGGCCCATGGGGGTGCACAGGAACCCGGGCCCAAAAAATTTTTTAGTAGGGCTTAGTTCCTATATACCTTGTGTGCACCCCCTGGCCCAAAGTTTGTGCACCCGTCGGTCCGCCAGCCTGGTCAATCGGCCAGCCCATTGGACGATGCCTGCAGGCTCTTCATTATTTTGATGGGCCTGTGCAAGTGCAAGTACGAGAAACAAGGGGGCACTGGAGCAGCACGACTCCTGGTCTCCTACTTCTGGCTGCGCCTCATCTTCTTGTTCCTTGTACGGTCCCATCGCCGGCTCGCGCCTCGCGGCTCGCCGTTGCCTTGGCCTCGACAGATTCACAGAGATCGCCGTGTCGGTTCTCATCGTCGTAGCCTAGCCGCGGAGATCATTGGAGGGCTGGAGGCTTGACGTACTCTTTCCTGCTTTGATGCTTTCCATGATTCCATCTGGCCGTGGGTATGTATTATGTATATATTATTTAATTGCTAATCTATGATTAGTATTCATCTAATTGCAGATTGCTAATATTTTATTTTTTGTGGTCCATCGTCCAGTGGCCCATTCAATAATCCATCATCCGTGCAGTGCATATATCATATATGGCTAATGGCTTAGGGTTACTGTGTTAGATTTTTTTAATTAGTATGATAAGAGTATCAGCAAATCATTAGAATAATCTATAGAATATAGTAATAACTAATTAATCTTTATACGCTTTTTGTAGGTTGTGAGAAAGTACTAAAAAGGTAGCATTTGTATATTTATAAATTTAATTATCCTACCATTTTCATTTGTCATTTCAATTGATTATTTGATTATGTTCTTTTTTATAGGTCATTAAAGTCTGATGATCAATTTTATCAATGTACGCCAACTTCTATCCACGATTCTTGTTTAGTTTCTTCATTTCCAGTAAGCATTTTTGTATTTTGTTGCTACTTTTATCACTGTTTAATGTTCATCTTCATTGGATATTGTGGTGCTAAATTATCGACAACTATAAATTATATTTAACATATAACATATTTATTTGTGTGCTTGTGTGGTGAACCCGGTTAATTTTCGCTCTAGTTCCGCCCCTGCGTGTCCCTACTGTCCAGATTGACAACGAGGTGACTAGCATTGGCACGGGCTGGCGCTCGGCGTAGTCCAGACCCGTGGTGGCTTTGCAAGGTTCAGATTAAGCAAGCATGTCTCTGCACAACATGTGCTCGTTGAAATGTCTAAGAAAGCTCCCGAGTACTTGGTTCACTAGATGTCTTGCTAGGCAGCCAAGGAGGTGTGCTGATCTAGTTTGTGCCAATGTTGTGGTTGTTGTGGTCTTGTTTTTCACCGGAAAGAGTGGATATTAGTACGCCATGACATGGAGGCATGAACCATTAGTCAAGGTGGTTCAAGATCGGGGCGGTTTCCACCGGCGAGCACAAGTTCTTGAAAACCTGCTCAACATCAAGATGGAGGTCAAGCGTTGAGGCCGAGCAGGGGCTTGGTAGCGGTTTGCAATGGTGATTCCACGGTGGTGGTGATGCGCACTAGATCGGCCCGATCTTCTAGTGAGAAACGATACGTCGGTTTAGTGTACAGCGAAGTAGATGAATCGGCTACCAACCACGAGATCAGCAACCAAGCAATCGCAACGTCACCTCGCTGAACCGATCAACCAAGTCGAAACCCGATCGATCCTTGAACCTGCTGCAACCGAGAACAAGCAAGAACAAGATGATAACTGATAAATCTCAACTCATGAAAGGGTGAGGTTCTGTTTCTCGTCACGGATGGTCTAGTCGACACACGCGAACACGAGGAGGGACGCACAAGGAGTTAACCAAAACACAACAAAACCTGAGTCTAAACAGTGACGTCTATGCTATACATGATAGGAGCGGCGGCTAGGAGGGAGTGCTGGACGTCCTAGGGTTTCCGTAGGACGCCCACCACATGGGCCTCGGCCCAACAAGCTTACAAGGCCCGGTTTGGCCCAACTAGGTGACGCAGCACCTTGTTTCATTGATTTTCGTTGCTCCTGGATGAATTTGGAGGTGAGATTGCATTTGTTGGAAAGCTTATCTCCTATGCTTTCCGTAGAGTGGTAGAACGTCGAAAACGGACATCGTATGTGACCTGAGAATCTGTTTGAAGTTGTGCTGCGCGCAGATGGCCGAACTGGACTTGGACTGGAGCTGGGCTTTCTCTTGGGACATCTTTGAAGTGACAAGACCTTTATGACCTGAAAGAGTAGATGAGGTGGAGATACTCCTTTCTTGATTGCGCCTTGAAATATGGGTGGCGGCCAGGGTGGCGGCCGAAGTAACGTAAACGATGGCGCCATATACGGAGACCAATTGCGTAATTGACCAGGCCAAGGTGCCGATCGATTGTACCATGTCGATGAAGCCATCATAGTAGCCGTATGACAAGTAGACGATGCATTGAATTGTTGCCAACTTGTCATGACCGTAGTGGATGTAGGTGAAGGAGTGGCGGTCACATCCATGTGGATGATGCCCTCATCAGGTGGCTTCGCCAAGTGTTCGATCTTTTGTCCAAAGGGAATTTGGGGTGATTTGGTAGAAATCAAGTTAGGTTCTTATTCACCACCCCTCTAGTCGCCGATTACGGTCTTTCAGTTTTGAAATATGGAAAGCATTAGAAAAACAAAAACTTGAATCATTTGATTTCACCATAAGTAGGCTAGGCTGGCTAAAGTAACACAATGCAACAGCTACACCATACCTCCTTTGTTAGCTTGGCGAGCTTCCTCTCTAGTCTCCACCTCATCTTCCACGAGCTCCACCTACACCTCATCATCTTTCTCGCCTTCTCAGATGAAGACATTACATTTATGCCAACAGGTCATCGAAATTGAAGAACCTGAAGATGCTCAGCTCCAAGAAGAGTAGAAGACTAAGGCCAAGTAGAGAGTTTTCCAAGTTTGAAGTTTGTTCTTTCCGCCATGAAAACTGAAGCAAAACTAAATTTGGATCCCAACTCATGGTTCTGCGAGGAGATGTTTCTCCAGATGGAAGAATCAGATATTAGATTACTCCCTTCACTCCTTCAACACGATAAGAAAAAAAAAAGATTGCTCCCTTGCAAGATAGAACAGTGAATGCTAAATACCAGCATGATTCTATTCTCCTGACTACTAGACGATGGACATCATGTTTTCTTCTATCAAATTCAGTACAAAACATGGTTTAACTGGCTGAAGCAAAAAACAAGAGCAAGAGCAAAAAAAAAAAAAAAATGTACGAAAACTGCTAAGTGATCATTGATCAGTTACATGCATAGAGTGGATGCTTATGCATCATATATGCAAGGCCAAAGTTTTGTAGCTACAGTGAACCAAAGATATATCTTAACATTTTCAGGATCAGAAGAACTACATGAACTCCAACTTGATACAAACCTTGATGTCTTTCCACAAGAGCATCTCCTCAACCTCTCCTAGGGAGGCGCAGGGCAAGGCAATTTCCCCGAGGAGGAAAACTACAAGTCCTCACGAGAGGGAAGGGTCGCATCTTCCTGGGTTGATGGGCTTCCAAACAACCCTCCATTTGCCCTGGCAGAAATATCCCACGCGGGCCACGGCCCGGGGAAAAGGCTGGGATTCCCGCGGGGAAACAGGTTTCCAAACGGGCCCTTAGGCCTCATTTGGCAACCAAGGGAAAAATGACCCTGGGGAACAATCCCATAGGGGGATTTTGATGGTCCGATGAAATCCCCGGGAAACAGGAGTCACATGCTTTACATCTGTCCTGGGATTAAGTCATCCAAACAGCTGGTGTGCAGCTTCCACCGCTCTAGCCAATAAGCAGCAGGTCGATACTGCTACTAACAAGCATATTTCTTTGTGTACAACAATTGTCCAAGAAAAATAGGAGTTCATACATGATATATCACAAAAAAATTTGAAAACGTATGGATTTAAACATCTAAAAATTTGGAAAAACTACTTTTTCCCGATCATGATATTGTGTAAAACAATTTGAGAAAATGCTAGAAATCAAATATAGCAGCAATACAATGAAACAAATACAACATCAATACAATGTTCAAAAGAGCGTGCTATTGCAACATGAAATTGCAAGCATCCTGAATATTCTATTTTTTTCCAAGAAGCAGACCTCAAGGGCGTCTTTGCAGAGCTAGCGAGTTGCAATGTCCATCAGGTTCATCCCTGCGCCGTCAGGCTCGTCGATGCAGGCGTAGTCCCTAATCAACACCGACGCCATGAACGAGCTCACAAGCGGGATCCTCTCGGTGTTTTCGTAGACATCCTCGATACATCCTCCAAATCTGCCGGCCGGTGCACCTTTCGTGCGCTCAGCACCCAATCGCAGCGGCAAGCGGGAAGGCGCCTCCCAGGGCCACCTCCACCTCCCAGCACTGCGCCGCCGTGCTGCTGTCCATCCACATGGGAAACTCTGGCGGGGACACGACGCGGTCGGGCTCGGCGGGGTCCCGAAGGACGCCGCCCCGAGCCTCATAGTGCTGCTGGTCGGTGTCGAAGTGGAGGGAGGAGGAGGCGGTGGCGGCAAGGTTACGGAGGGGGTGCGACAACAGGGAGGTGGAGGTGGAGGCGGCTGGCAGGCCGAGGGGCCGGACGCGGGGGTGAAGGGGGCAGCGGCCGGAGGCGGGGCCGAAGGGGGCAGCGGCCGGAGGCGGAGGGAGCAGAGAGAGAGGCTGCGGAGGCAGGAAGGCGGAGGAGGTGAAGGATGAGGCGGCGGTAGGTTGAAGGCGGAGAACACGCGAGGGGACGGGGAGATAATCCACACGTCGGGAGGAGGGGCGCGTTTCCCCAGGGAGGCCTCCGGAGGCGGAGGGAGCAGAGAGGGAGGCTGCAGAGGCAGGGAGGCGGAGGGGGTGAAGGATGAGGTGGCGGCAGGTTGAAGGCTGAGGCGGCGCCAACGACGGCAGAGAGGCAAGGCGAAGAACACGCGAATGGACGGGGAGATAATCCACACGTCGGAAGGAGGGGCGTGTTTCCCCGGGGAAAAAGGGGGAAAGGGGCCCAATAATCCCTATTAGATGGGCTTCCAAATGGATCCAAAAAATTCCCAGGAAAATTTATCACGCTGAGATTTCCTCCCCGGGTTTGGGCCGGGATCCGGGTTCCCAAACGAGCCCTTAAAAATGACAAATTCCCCATTCTCTTTCTCAATTTTCTCTAAACGATCGAAAGAAATTACAACGACGGCTTTCAATTACCACTAGCTAAACCCCCCGTGCATTCGCACGGGCCAGCTTTGTAAACACACATTCAATTTATCTCCATCATTTTCTGTATTTCACAAAGGGGTAACAATCTATGCTTCTCTGATTTACTCAAAATAGTCAATACATACTTATGCCAAAACATATCATGGAGGAAATAATTATTATACATGCAAGTACACCACTTCTACTTTCGTACTACAGAAAAACTATAGCAGCATGGTTCCAATGTAAAGAATACTCCAACCAAGGTAGAATAGCGGTCTCATCCTTGCCCTGAGAAAGAATTAATGGAGTTGTTCGATCAAAAATTCTATAGTGCAAAACAGGAACACCAAAATAAGATCGGTTTGAAACCAAGGTGCACTCCTAACTTCGGTAAGATCCAAGACATACATGAGCTTACCACTAAGCCGAGGCCCTCAACTGCTTTGTAGCAGAAGAGGCTAATTGTTGAATCAATATCAATATTATCGTACCCGTGCAACAGACATGAACATTTATAGAATGTATGACATGATATTCTGACACAAATTTGCCAAAAAGAAAGGATATATTCTATATAACATTACAGTAAAAAATGCTTTGGGACCATGATATCCACTAGCACATAATAAAACTATGCTATAGCAACAAATAGGATTTGTTGAAACTATTGGACTCCGTGGAGCATGAATTAAAAATAAAATTCATTGAATGGACACAATTTTAAGGAGTGGAGTTTTTAACTGTACATTGGTACGCAATACTGATTTTTGTACATATCCTGTAGACATATTGTTCCATGAAAGTATAGAAGGAGACTCGTAGCAATTTGTTTTCGCGGCACAATAAGCCTTGTAGTAGTTAAGCAATTCAAATAAAATATGCTCATTTCATGATCTGCCATTCTAACACATTCCAGACATCCTGAAAGCTTAAGGTGGGTGCCTATTTTTCTGTGCTTTGATTGTATAAAACTGAAGCAATGAAAATAATTATAAGAATTAATTAAATCGCGAGTTTCAGATCGGCTGATCGGACGCCGTCCGCTTCCCGTCGGACGCCGTCCGACAGAAGAGCAGGGCCATTTTTGTGCTTCGTCGGACGCCGTCCGGTTGCTTATCGGACGCGTCCGGTGAGGTGCTGGCGTGCGCCAGAACAGTGCCCGCAAGGTGTTTGGTCGTCTGCCAAACCGCCGTCGGACGCTGTCCGGTCCGGGTCGGACGCCGTCCGACAGGCGCTACTGTCGTGCCCCCCGTTGACCAGACGCCGTCCGGTGCCCGTCGGACGCTGCTGGGTGGCCACTTTTGAACTTCATCGGACGCCGTCCGGTCGCTGTCGGACGCCGTCCGACAGGGGCTGTGCACCTGGGACTTAGCCATTTTCAAGCTCACTCCTTCGGAATCGGCGCTGTCGGACCCCGTCCGAAGACGGTCGGACGCCGTCCGACAGAGGCGGTGTTTTTGGGACTTAGCCAAATTTGGCTTGGGCTCACCAGACGCCGTCCGATGGGGTCTATTTCGCACACCCCTTCGGTCTTAGCTTCTCTCGCCTCCTCTCGTCATCACGCCTTGGATCTTGGGACACATTTGTCGATTTGTGGACACAGCGGGAGGTTTAGAACACTTGGGCGGGAAGTTTCGCGCTCTCAAATATTTCGGAGACTTAGCGGCTACGAAACCCTGGACAGCTAGACCCCCGAACCTTCTCGACCCTAGGACAGGTGTACTCGCTCTAGATGGTTCGCTCACAACTGACACCTGTGCTCAGTGGGACCCTGCAACCAGAGAGATGTAGTCGAGCCGAAGACGCACACAAGGAAATCAGAAGAACTATAAAACAAAGGTCCTTATCCTTGGCGTTCCAGCTGTACGGCCTAGTTGCCATCAATTACCAAAATCATTAAGCCCATGGGAGGCTTGATCTTACAAGCAGCACCAGCCCCAGGTCCACCACCAGAAGGTAGACCAGAGCCAGAACCAGAACCACAAACAGAAGCAGAAGTAGAATCACCTAAACTGGCAACAGAGCCAGAACCAGAAGCAGAAGCAGAATCACTTGCACCAAAGATCTTGCCCCAGTCTGTTCTCTTCTTACCAGTACCAGTGACTGGCTGTGAAGGCCTTTGTAATCTCACTGCATCAAACTTGGTTTCATAATTGGAAAAGGTTATATTTAATTCAGCCCTTACCTCAGTCAAGAAGTTAGAGTAATCTGTACCAGTGAGATTAGATAACAGCAGAAGAACATTACTGAAGCCTCTCATCTTAGCTCTAGGATCCAAAATAAATGCAAAGGCATACATAACATTGGTATATTCCTTCAGTACTTGAGGAATTTAGATTTCATAGGAACAATTACTTCTCTTAGCAATGGATCATTCTCATGTGAGTTAAGATGTCTAGCAATTTCAAGGATGTGATGCAACATCAATGGAGATGTGGGATAATAAACACCAGACAGTGCAACGGTACAATCATAGAATAGCACTAGGAACTGCAATACTTTCTCACCAACATACCAGTGTGAATCAGTGAGTAGGGTCTGCCCCCCATGCTGCTGATGATAGTGAGTATGAATGAAAACAGAGAAAGTGCTTTTATATGGTATCAGGTGTTTGAGCATGAGATAAGTAGAGTTCCATCTCACATCCATATTCAAACCAAACTTACGAGGGCGTACCCTCATAGCAACACAATAGCTTTTGTATGCAGCAATACGTTGGTTTGAAGAATTGAAAAAAGAAATTGCTGTTCTGAAGCCTCAACATAAGGCTTCAACCTCTTCAAACCAGACTTAACTATCAGATAGATTATGTGGCAAGCACAACGTTAATGCTGGAAAACAGAGCCAACATAAGCACTAATCAAAGGTGTGAGCCTATCCATGGCAGCAGTGTTAGCAAATGCATTGTCCAATGTAACAGAGAACACTTTATCAGACAACCCAAATTCAGTGATCACAGAGGAAACACGCTCAGCTATATTGGAACCAGAATGTGACACATCAATTAGCCGAAGCCCTATTACTCTTTTTTCTAATTCCCAGTCAGCACTAACGTAATGAGCAACCACACTAAGGTAATCTTCCTTAGCATTACCAGACCAAATGTCAAAAGTAAGGGCAACAGATGACACAGACTTTTGCAAAGTTTCCATAAGATTAGTACGGCGTTCAGTGAAATATTTCTCTAGATCTCTAGTAGTGGTTTGCCTAGAGACACTGGAAAATCTGGGATTATGGGCACGCCTAATGTATTCCTCGAAAGCAGCAGACTCACCAAAGGAAAGAGGCAAATCTTCTCTAGCAATCAAGAGACAAAGTTCAGTACGAGCTACCTCAGGGCTGTAATCCCATTGACGCACAGAGCCGTTAGGATTTTACTGAAGCAGGGACTAAATCCTGGCCGAACGGCCGGATTTCAGTTTGCATCTATCACGGTGCCATGCCAAATGTCCAGTACCACTAGAAGAAAGAGTAGAAAAGGTGGATTTGCAGATATTGCACTTAGCAACATACCTCACCTTCTTGCCATTTTCCATTCTGTACACCTTCTCAAAGTCATTCCATACATCAGAGGTCGACGCCCTGGGCCGCTTAGCACAGCCGCGGCCGCTGCTTGCGCCGTCACCCTACGAAGGACTTGTGGTAGCAGAGGCATCCGCATCGCCGGCCGGTTCAGCAGCGTCAGCAGCGCTACTACCAAACAAGTCCTCGCGGCCCAAGTCCCCTTCTCCGGTGTCCCCTTGCAGCCTGAGATCGTGGTCGATGGAGGTTGGATCCAGCTCTTCCGCCATCGTTGTCGTCCTACCGGCTCGGGGCCCGGCGGCTCCGGTAACTCAACGGCCTAAGGGAAAGTGGGAAACATAGGGATTCAGAGAGAGTAAGAAAGAGATTAAGAGAGAGATTCAGAGAAGAGAGGAGAGAATACTCACCGATCTAGCAGCCAGAGCCCAAGAACCGCCATTCCACCGATGCCGCAACGGCGACGCCGCGGCGGTCAGCCCACATAACCAGATCCAGAGCCACAGGAGAGAGGACACCGGAGACTGACACACACACACATAGAGAGAGAGAGAGAGAGAGAGAGAGAGAGAGAGAGAGATTCAGAGGGAGGGGAGGTGAATCACGAGTTCAAGAGTCAAGAGATCCAGATCTAGAGAACACGGATCACCGGCGAGGCCGCTCGGCTGCGCAGCGGGAGACCGGATATGGCGAGTCGGCGACGACGCTACGTCGTAGCAGGATGCGCTCACACACCTTGGTGGCCTGGCCTCTCCCTAGCAGCGCCGGCGCCGGCGACGAGCCAGAGGCGAAGATAGCGAGAGGCGAGACTGCGAGAGCGAGACAGCGAGAGCGACACAGAGGGAGCAGCAGCTAGGGTTCTAGGCAGGTGGGGGATTGGGGATTGGCGATTGGCCGAATAGGTGGGGGAGGGGGCGCCGCGCCGCACCGCTCCCCTTTTATATACGGTGGGCTCTAGGGTTCCAGGCGCCGGAGTGGGGCGGTGGGCTGGGCCGCCTGGGAGTGGGAGGCGAGAGGGCGCGAGGCCGGGGGTTGGCGGAACCGTGCCCCCATTGTTCCTGAGCACAAGCCGTGCCGTGCCCGTGCCGGCCCACGGGCCGAGGTTCAGGCCCAAGCACGGCACGGTGAGTCGTGCCATGCCGGCACGGGCCCGTGCCACGTCGTGCCGTGCCGTGCCTCGTGTCGTGCCTAACTGCCGTAATTCGGGCCGGCCCATTTAACCCAGCCCATCTGGCCATCTATATCGCTCTCAGTGATCAAGGCTACGGTCGGACAAGTGGGTCGGATCCTGTTTTGTGAGAGGTCCAATATCTGTGGGCCCTAAATCTCAATGTGGAAAGTGGCGCAACCTCTTGTAAGGTTTGAGCCGTACTCCATGTCTCGTGGGTATCAAAATATATCTGAACTATACGTGGGCTTCTATGTATACCCACAACTACCTTAATGTATAAAGGATATTGGGTATGATATAAAAGGTGGCATAATATAAATAACCCCATAATTGAGGGAATGGGGTGGATAGATACCATTGTAATCACATCTTGTCACTGGCTATTATCTCTACTGGTCCAAACCAAGGTTAGGTAAATCTTGAATATTTTTATGTGGTTTTTGTATGAAGTCCGATCTATAGGAAAAAGGATTCTTTGATCTCTTAAATTAAAAGGAATCTCGGTGGAAAATCCTTTTCACAATAGTTGATTGAAACAATAATGTAATTTTGTGTACGCAAATATTCAGTTTTGAATTTGGATCTAAGAGAAAACGTGAAACAAATGGGAGGATATACTAAAAAATTCGTACGTTAAAACTCCAAGGGCGTGATTGGTTGGAGGGAATTAAAAGGAGGGAATGAGAATTAGGAGATATGGGCCAGTAAATTTGTTTGATTGTTTGGAGGGAATTGATCATCGTAAGAAGGGAATGACCGAATAAGAATGGAAATGGGAAGTGGATGGGAATTCAATTCCCTGCTTCTCACTAAGAAATTGAATTCTCTCCCTTTAAATGGCATATTCCCCAGTCCCTCTCTCAATTTCCTCTAAACAATCAAGAGAATTTACAACTCATATATTTCAATTCCCATTCCCTCCTCTTAATTTCCTATTGCCTTGTTTGTTTCAGCGTTGAGTAAAGTTGAGTTTTACTATATAAAAAATTGAGAGTGCTCAAAACGTGGTCTAATAATTTAAAAAATATTTTAAATTGTTTTTACAATCTTCAGAAGAACTATTACTAAAAGCCACGAAAAAATCATTACAAATTACTATTCCCTCTGTTCCAAATTGTAAGTCACTGTTGATTTTTGAACATGACTTTTGATCATTCGTCTTATTTAAAAAATTAGTGCAAAAAAGCAAAAAATATAATTCATGCTTAAATAACTTTTAATGATAAAAAAAATCACCATAAAATAAATAATATTTATATAATTTTTTTGAATAAGACGAATGGTCAAAAAACATGTTCAAAAGTCAACAGTGACTTACAATTTGGAACGGAGAGATTATATAAAAATAACAAAATTTGCTACAATAGAACTTAAACACGCCCCAAGCTAAGATGGTCCACCCGTCAGGAAAGTTCTCTTTTCTTTTTCTACCATGATAAAAATCCCCGGATGGCCATCAATTGCGACTCCAGAACCTTCTCCCCCATTCCCCTCCATATCTTCTTCGTCTCGCCTTCCCCTTCCGCCTTCACCTAGCTTGCGTTCGCCGCGAAGCGAAGCGAGAGACTGCGCGGTGTGGGACCGGGAAGGCAGGGAGGGAGCGGGGAAGAGAGATGGCCGGGATTGGTCCGATCAGGCAGGACTGGGAGCCGGTGGTGGTGAGAAAGAAGGCGCCGACGGCCGCCGCCAAGAAGGATGAGAAGGCCGTCAACGCCGCCCGCCGCTCCGGCGCCGAGATCGAGACCATGAAGAAGTGTGCGTGCCTGCGCCTTCTGATGCGCCCCCCTTCTTTTCTTGGAATTTCTTTTGGGGGTTTTGCGATGCCGTTGGTTTTCTTCGATCTTTGTCGCCGTCGTGCTGTTCTGTTGATCGATTGGATGCAGAGCGGAGGGTTTCCTTTTGTTTTGGTGTTTCTATGGATTTGCTAGGGTTTTTTCGGAGAATATTAATGGACTACTTGGCGTTCTTTCTTCTCTTGTTAGCTTCTATATGGTTGGAGAAAGATTCGATCCGTGTTCTTGATGTCTAGAGTCGGAGAAAGATTTGATCTGTGTTCTTGATGTCTGATTTCTTAGGGGTTTTTATTCGATTACTGTTCCCAGTCCCGGTGTTAAAAATTGTTTATTTTAATATTCCGCTCACATTTATTGTCCTCATCGGTGGAGATGGAAGATCGCTGGAGGGTTCGTGGGGGGCATATGCATCTTGTTGGTGCAAAAGAGTGGGGTACGGACTACGGAGGACATGACAGAAGCAACCGTATGGAAGGGGGCGAGTGGGCGGGGGTGAAAGTGGACAGAGCAATGGTAGCCGGCAGCAACAGGGAGGGACTGGGTATAAATGGGCTACTCCCCGTATAGCTTAATTTCAGCATTTAGTCTGAAAGGGCGATGCAATCCAGGTGGCCCTATTGATGGAAATAAACATCGCGACTAAGCAAGAAAACATGTTTGCCTTCTGTTTCATTAAATTTTCACTCCTAGTTCATTGAGTTCCGCAGATAGAAAAGAAGAAAGCTTTTTTTTAGCAAAAATCCATAGACATTGTGGTTTGAGGGAAATGAAAGACAGAAGAAGTATACGTACAACGGTGGCCGGCAATGGAAGACGCAATCGGTGCAGATCCAAGTGCCAATGAGCGGTCGAACCGAAGAAGCGTCCGAGTGAACACTGGGGCAGAGGCCTGGTGGTAGCCTATGTGCACCCGCCCATCGGCTGTTGCCGTTGACTTGGAGCTACAGGCTGCCGTCGCGCCGGCGGCGCCGCAACGGCGTGTAGCCGTAGAGAGTGGAGAGCCGGAGAGGAGTGGTAGGCAGGGCGGTCGACGGCAGGGTGTATTCAGCGGGCGGGGAGAGCTGGAGAGGAGTCGTCGGGGCGGGCACGGGCTGCAGGAGGGGAGCGTCGTCTAGCAGCACGTAGCGGCAACGAATAGGGAGCAGCAGAATAGGCGGGAGCAGAATAGGTGGGAAGCGCAGGCGGCGGCGGCGGCGAGCGCCGGGCCACAGCAAGCGGCGGCTGCGAATGGGGAGCAACAGAGCAGGCGGGAGTCGACAGGAGGGGCGAGGGGCTGAGGTGGGAAGCGCAGTGGGAATGAGCAACTGAACGGCAAGGATGGCAGGAGCACTGTTACAGGAACAGTAACATATACGTGGCATGGCGAGAGCGAAAACGCCGTACTTCTCCGCTCTTTTTTTTTTTTTTTGAAGAAAGTGAGGAACCCTCACTTTAGCAACCAGACACCGCTGGTTGCTCGTTTGACAAATCAAGGGGAAATTCTTCCAGCCACATGGTAGCGCTCCCCACAGAGTGAGAAGCACCTAGCTTAGCTAGATTGTGAGCTGCTCTATTACATTCCCTTGGACAAAACCCCACTTTGGCCTGATTAAAATCAATCAGCATAGCACTTCTGATCTCCTCAACAATAACTGCATCCATTCCTCTGTACTCATTTTTACTAGACAGGGTCGAAACCAAGTTCCTAGCATCAGATTCCAGCAAAACCTTGAAAAGGCTCAAATCCTGAGCTATGAGTATACCATAGAGACAAGCTTCTGCCTCAGCCTAAAAGTATTAAGCACATTTTCCAGTTTACCAGCTGCCATAAACACAGCTTGACCCTTCTCATCTCTAGCCACCACACCGCTCTTGGATGGATGGATGGATTCCCTGCTCGTAATTCCCTCGAACAAATAATTACGCCCCACGTTATGGTCTTATGGATGGTCCACCTGTCAGCGAAAATTTCTTTTTTCCTACCATGTTAAAGCAAGTCCCCGGATGGCCATCAATTGCGACTCCAGAACCTTCTCCCCCATTCCCCTCCATATCTTCTTCGTCTCGCCTTCCCCTTCCGCCTTCACCTAGCTTGCGTTCGCCGCGAAGCGAAGCGAGAGACTGCGCGGTGTGGGACCGGGAAGGCAGGGAGGGAGCGGGGAAGAGAGATGGCCGGGATTGGTCCGATCAGGCAGGACTGGGAGCCGGTGGTGGTGCGAAAGAAGGCGCCGACGGCCGCCGCCAAGAAGGATGAGAAGGCCGTCAACGCCGCCCGCCGCTCCGGCGCCGAGATCGAGACCATGAAGAAGTGTGCGTGCCTGCGCCTTCTGATCCGCCCCCCTTCTTTTCTTGGAATTTTCTTTTGGGGGTTTTGCGATGCCGTTGGTTTTCTTCGATCTTTGTCGCCGTCGTGCTGTTCTGTTGATCGATTGGATGCAGAGCGGAGGGTTTCCTTTTGTTTTGGTGTTTCTATGGATTTGCTAGGGTTTTTTCGGAGAATATTAATGGACTACTTGGCGTTCTTTCTTCTCTTGTTAGCTTCTATATGGTTGGAGAAAGATTCGATCCGTGTTCTTGATGTCTAGAGTCGGAGAAAGATTTGATCTGTGTTCTTGATGTCTGATTTCTTAGGGGTTTTTTTTCGATTACTGTTCCCAGTCCCGGTGTTAAAAATTGTTTATTTTAATATTCCCATTTATTCGTTTTCTTGGTCAACCAGTTTGATATTCGTTCGTGTTCTTTACCTTCAGATTTTGTGTTTGCTTCATTTATGTTGGGCACGTCTTTCGTTTTGCAGACAACGCGGGGACAAACAAGGCGGCGTCCAGCGGGACATCATTTAACACTAAACGGCTTGATGAGGACACCGAAAACCTTGCCCGTGAGCAATCATCAACTACGCTCCATCTTATCAATTAAAATAAAATGTTCCCTGATAATTATGTGCTTGTTTATTCATCGTGAATGTTAATACTAAAGTCGAGGAACCTGGTTAGCTGTTTGTGGTAACCAGTTTTGGATGCCATTTCTTTTGCTTGTTGCGCTACCTTACCAAAACTATGTCTATCGAAAATTTAATTTGACGACTGATCAATTTCCTGTATTAAAACTGTCTATCGAAAATTTGGTCATTAATTATGTTGCCAATGATTTGACCAGAATTTAGCCAGAGAATGTAGGAAGATATAATAGAATCTTACCAAACTTTTGGAAGCAGGGTAAAATACTTGCCTAATTATGTGAATGCTACCAAATTTTGGTGATCAAATTTTTGGGAATTCAGGCAAATGTGTAACTTATTTTTGTTAGCCAATGGATTGTTATCTGAAGCCTATGGTTGCAAATCTGGTGTATGGTTTGAATTTGGCCAAAATATAGGAAACCCCAAAAATTTTGTTAATACTCCTTTCACATTGGTGCTCAAAATTCATTTCTTTGCCATCTTTTAGACTGTCATCAATGGAAGATGCAAAAGACCTTGATACCTAACATATAGGTATTGCTGCCGCCCTTAGTTGCTCCAATAGATGATCTATCACAATACCTATTTTAGTTTCTCCCCCGATGATACCTATTTTTGTGGTTTGGTATTCTGTTGAAGAGGATAGAAATATAAGTATGGACTCTTTAGGTAAATGGGGATATAAAAGCATCCACATCTATCACTTTATCCCCCACTCCATTTCATTATTAGCTACTCACTTTATCCTTTGTGCTAAATTTCCTTCACACTTTACGCTACACGCTAAAAAATTCTTTCCCTTCATTAGCTATGCTATCCAAAGCTACAGTGTTTTGGAGTGACTGCTACGGATGCATTAGTATTCGATTTTGCGTATTGTTGTTATGGATAGTCTAGTCAAATCATGGGCTGTTAAGTTAATTTAACAAATTTGTAATATTAAATTTTGGCATAAGTTGATGATAGGGCACATGTTCAGCACAAATCAAAGAGTTTCCAAATTCATATCCTCTTCTAATGACATGAGGGGGTAGTTATTACCTAGGGATATTTTAGGGCAATTCGCTCACGTAACACTCGGAAGTTCCAAAATCATGCATTGTAAGATAGCTTCAAATCACTTCGTTTTTTAGATTTGCTTGACCAACATTTGATAGGTGTAGTTGTATGAACCAACTACTCTTGAGTATTGTGGTTTTGAGTTTTTCTTCTGGTCACCCAAAAGGGCAAAAGTATCAGGGAACATTGTTGTATTGGATGGGGTACATCATAGATCTGAATTAAATACTGTGTTGTCTGGGGGTAATCATGAAACAAATGGTCTAATGTTGATATTGTGAGCATGTCAGCATCTCCTAGTAGTATCATTTCTCTTGCTGTTATGGACTGGTCCATGCCATGAACAGTATAATACTTACGATAACACTTGCTATCTGTTATTTTTGAAATATTGTTTTGGTCTGTGTGACTGCAAAGATGGCATACTGACGTAAGTAAAATTTTTGAGCCTCCATATTATACTCAATTGGCATGGTGCTGATGGATGAAAGATCTCTAGATTATTATTATTATGGGAAATGGAGTACGGCTATATGTCTGTTGCATTAAAAAGCTAAATCTGTTTTATATTCAACAGTTCAAAACTAAACAAGTCTTTTACATATATTTGTATTTCACATTTTGCTTGAATCTTTGGAGTAGGGCATTTTTTCAGTTTTAGTATCACTTTTTACGTATTTATGAAAAATCATTTGAATGAAAAAAAATCAGGATGCCATTGTTAATTCGGTTTTATTATAACGGAAGCAATATGATTTCTCTAGATGGTGGTCAAATGGTGCAGCACTTGCTTATGATAAGAAATTAATTTGTTTGTTCATAGCAGGGCATAGGTTTAGTTATGTTTTGATTCAAGAATATAGGTTCTTGCAGGTTATTATATCCCAGCCAAGCATGATTTCAATTCTTTGCTGAACAAGAGACCATGCCTGCCTTTTCTCTTCAATATTCTTATATGATCTTACATGATGCCAGATGAGCGTGTCTCAAGTGACCTGAAGAAAAACCTCATGCAAGCAAGGCTGGATAAGAAGATGACTCAGGCACAGCTTGCCCAGGTACATAGTTGAACCATAAAATTTTTAAGAGTTTCTGAAGTTTCATGCTTACCTGAGGAAGAAGCATTTATGTAGCTGACAAGTTTCACAAGTGTACACTCTAGCCCTCTATCTGTTGCATTCAAAAATGAATGTTTTGGTTGTAACAGATGATCAATGAGAAGCCACAGGTGATCCAGGAGTACGAGTCTGGCAAAGCAATTCCCAACCAGCAGATCATTGGCAAGCTGGAGAGGGCCCTTGGAGCAAAGCTGCGAAACAAGAAATAATGCTCTTCCCATTATGCCTCCCTGGAGGGTCTAGTTTAAGGCTTTAAGCCAAGCCGATCTGTTGCTTATTTATCAATGATGGGCCTTAAGCCATGCAGGCTGTTTCGGTTGGCGCATGAGTGAAAAATTGTCAACAGTTATGTTGTGAGTTGTGACAGACGTTGTAATGGTGTTGTTCATTTGTCATATGTGTCCCTAGTGTGCAAGAGTTGTGTTCAGAACCTGCGAACTGACATGGGCCTGCCTGGTTTATGAATGGTGATGTTTATTACTGGCTATCACAACTGGTGCCTCAGCTGCTAGCTGTTAAAGAAATAATGGACAAATAAATATTAAAAGTTAATTCATAATTATCTTAGCCTTTGATCATAGGATTAACAGTAGATTCATATTTACAGCAACCGTCTCTACAAAGGCTGTAACCGACATATACATATTATAAAAGGGCAGTGCCCTGTGTAAATCTGAGATGACAGTTCACTTGTATACATCCATCCGAAGCTATAAAGCAGTTCTTAGATATCACTCGCTCTCTCTCTCTCACCATTTACCTCTGAGCAATAGTACACTGAAATACGTTACCAGCACTGTTCTACGGTGAGTTTCTTTCTAATCATAGTTCTAAGTACACAGTAAGTGTGATTACGATGAGGGCTACGAATGTTCTTCGCCCATGGGGAGGAGTTCCTGGGGCACCATTTACCAATCAAGTGCCTTCAAACACCCCCTGGTGGAGGATTTCAGAATCATCACTGATGGTCATGTCTGCAAATCACAATGCTATAGCAATACATCACATGGCACAAGTGCGGTTAATCTAGAGATAAAGACGACAACGACGTTGGAGGAACAGGGCTCCTCGCCGTCGCTGCCGCAGAACCAGAAGAAGAAGAGGGGGTCGTAGGGGTAGGGGGAGACGCACTGCACATGCAAGAAGAGGGGTAGCGATACCCCGATCACTGGCCATGCAGTTTTACATGCTGCCGCATTAATACAATTGAGACTAACTGCATAACACACGGTATCCCCGTTGCAGTTAGTACGTGGAAATGAACCAAGTATTTTCCATCTGCGAAAATTCGGTTGCAGTGTATATGTGCCGATTCCACCACCGCAGCGTACACAAATGGGCCCTCATAGAAAATTAGGGGTTTTTGTGGGGTATAATTCTCCGTCCATAATAAAATACCTCAAGCCATTAACAGAGAATCTGTTTACGGCTAGGTACGCTGATTGCATATTTAATGAGGATAATTTCCCGGCATTAGGGGGAGATAAGTACCACAAGGAATGCCGAGAAATAAATTGGGATGCCAAGGGCATTCAGTGCTTAGATCCACGTACTAATGAATCTGAAATAGAAGTTCAGAAAATCATAAATTTGCAAAAAAAAATGCAAATGAGCTGCCCGATGCATTTACTGATTATAAGGGAGTTATGAAATCCCATATACCTGCTGTAAATGTGCCCGAGAGAGTGGAGGTACCTTAGAAACCACTATTACCCCGGAAAAATACCCGAAATAATCAACAGTAAAATAGAAAATTAATAAAATAATCCACTGTAAAAGGAAATTACAAAAATATCCCCGGCTCCCGCCACCCCGGGTGGCGGCCGCCACCGGGGGCGGCCGCAGCTGAGCTGCCGCCACCCGGGGTGGCCGGCGCTGAGCTGCCGCCACCCGGGACGGCCGCAGCTGAGCTACCGCCACCCGGGGTGGCCGGCGCTGAGCTGCCGCCACCCGGG
>SPJY01020470.1:2581014-2594214 GCA_005191435.1 Raddia distichophylla
CTTGGGCTCACGGGCAGGGAGATCATCCGGGACTACACAGCGAACAGGATCTGTCCGCTGCGGAGAAGGCCCTATCCTTTCTATAAGATAGAGGGATGGGAAGACATCACAAGGGAGAGCACGGGTAAGTGCCTTTAAGACTCAACCTTTATTCGATGATTTCATCCGAACAGGAATTAACGATCCCTTCTGCTCGGGCAGTGAAGCCAACCGACGCATGGGTGACCGAGCGGGTCGACGCCATGCTGAAGGCAGCCAAGAAGGACGGCGAAGTCACCGGCGAGGTGGCCTTCACCTGTCCGCGCAACGTGCTCGTCCGCACAGACGAGGTAAGTCACCTAGACCCAGCCTGTGGGGCTAGACTTGCACTGTTGAGCATGCTAACATTCTCTTCTCAAACACGTAGGAGGACCAATTGATCCTCGGAGGGATCGTGGAGGAACTCTCCGGTCGGAGAAGGAGAAGGCGAAGAAGGGCAAGGCCAAGGTGGCCACGAAGCCCAAGGTGACGGCTGAGCCGACGCGGAGCTCGCCGCGCCACGGCGGCCGGCAGCCCTCGAAGAAGCCCGCTGCGACAACGGAGCGCGCTGAGCAAGCCAAGCTCGCGCATGGCCAGCCAAGCGGGAAGCGACCAAGTCCCTCCCTCCTCGCCGAGCAAAGCGACGAAGAGGTAAGGATCACGACCCTCTGGCTTAGTCGTTATGCGCGGGCTCACCCGGGCCGTATGGAACGGCTGCAACAGGTCGCCGAGCAGAGGAGGCTTGAGGAAGAAGTCGCACGCAAGAAAAAGATTCTTGCGCTGCACGAGAAGAGTGCTCAGCTCAGCAGGGAGCTGAGCTCGTCGCCACGAGCATCCGGGGGCCGAGGCGAACAAGGCGCCAAGGAGCCCCCGAGGAAGAGGCGGAAAGTTCCAGCAACGAAGATCAGGATTAAGCCTTCCACGGCAGGTACGTTGTAACGAGTCCTTTGACCTCACAACTCTTTTGACCGTGCCAGGTTTTACTAACCCCTTTCTCATCAGCTGCCCAGGAGGAGATCGCCACGGACAACGTCGACGCGGCAATCGAACGATCCCTGCTGCCCGAGCACCTGCACGGTGCGTCGCGGGCAGTGAGATTGACCAGCCTCAAAGACAAGCTGGCAGCGTGGAGCCTGCTCCCGCCGGGTTCCAGCGAGCAGCTCGACGCGCTGAAGAGCGCGGTGGAGCGGCTGGAGGCAGAGGAGGCGGCGAGCGGCGCCACGTACGGCGGGGCCATGGCGATGGCTCCGCAAGCTGCCCGAGGTGGGACCGAACAGGCGGTCCTGCCGGGCACTTCGTCGCAGGGGCAGCCCATCCCTGAGGCGATGGAGACGGCTGGCGAGCAGGGCGAAAGTCCTGCCGCCAGAGTGCAGGAAGAAATCCACGAGCAGGGCGCACAAGTCGCCCCGCAAGTGGAGGCTACGGTGCCGCCCGGTGGAGCGGCATCAACCTTGCCCGAATGCGATCGGGCAGAGGAGGAAGAAGGGCAGGAGCGTGGGGATGAAAGTTCTTCACCCGCCGCTCCTGCTCCCGAGCAAATGCGCTCCCGCAGGAAGAAGGAGCAGAGAAGATGGCGGCGAGGTCAACGCGCCGGTCCCATCCCGCACGAGCGGGGCTTCGTGACACACGGTCTCGAAGATCGCTTACGCCGTGGACTGAAGCTCCGGCTTGGCAAGGTAAGCTCCAAAACGAAACCTAGTTCAGTCGAGCTATATCATCATAAAGCGGCTAACTGGTCTTCTCCCTTAGGTCTTTAAGGACACCATGGAGGAGCTCGAGGATGGAGTCACCGTCGAGCGCAGTGCCATTATAGCGGGCTTCCAGGAGCATCTCTAGTTAAGGGGACTCGCGGGGGAGCCCTCTACGTCGGCCAAGGGCCGGAGCAAGCTGAAGGCGAAGGTGAAGAAGCTCAAGGCCCAACTAGCCGAGGAGAGGCGATCATCTCAACAGCTCCCGCTAAGAAAGGCCGAGGAACTTCGCAAGCAAGCCGCGAGGGGGCGCGCTGCGGAAGAACGGGCCAAGGAGCTGGCCGAGCAGCTCAAGGTGACCGAGAAGCGCCTCAGTTAGAGGGTAAGTCTGACCGAGGACTTGCGCGCTCTGACCGAGGAAGTCGAAGCCCTCCGGGCAGAAGTCAGGCGCAGCCAAGCCGGCGAGCAGGCCAAGACCGAAGAGGTCGAAGCCATCCGGACAGAGGCCGCGGAACAGGCTAAGCGGAGCAAGGAGGAGATCGAACGCCTCCGAGCTGAAGCCCGAGAAGGAATCAAGGCTCAAGGTGAAGTCGTGCGCCTCAAGTTAGAAGTTGAGGAGCTGAAGGAGCAGCTTGCTCCTAAGTAGCACCGCGGCTATAACCCAAAAGTGCCTTGTACCTGAAACTTTTGATCAATAAACAACTTACCTTTTCCCTGCACAAAAGAGCAGCAAAAAAGACAAGAACGACTAGAAAACTGAGAGCAAAGGCAACACAGCGCTAGAAAGTTTAAGAAATCCGGTAGAACGCTTAGCCTAACTCCTAGCCCCCGTTGTGCGTCTGCTCGGAAACCTGGGTTTGCGAATCCGAACAGGTGCACAAGAGAAAGAGCGACACCCTAGCCCCCGGTACGAACGATGCGTGAAGACCTAAGCTTGCGAATTCGGGCACGTACGTAGAGAGATAGAGCGACATCCGCACCCTGCTCGACTTGTTTGTAGACTGCTCGTTGACGTAAGTTAGGCGATTCCGAGGGTAACCGGACAAGGAAAGCGCCTCTGCCGCGGAGGGCTTACAAGAGCAGACTTTACCAAGTGGTCGGGCCAAGCGGTAAGTGCCTCTGCCGCGGAGGGCTTACGAGAGCAGACTTAGCCGTAAGGTGGAAAAGCCGTGTTACGCAACCCTGAGTTCAGAAACTTCTTGAGACTAGATACGGGTAGGGAAACCCTAAAGGTCGCGGAGCCAAAAGTTCGCAAGACCGGGCAGCCATCAAGTGTTACCAGAGAGAGATAGTCTGAGAAGACAAGATGTGAAAAGGACCTTAGGGGGCCGCAAAAATTCACAGAAAATTGGATTGAACTTTACATGGCAGCCCGATAGACTTGGACAAACTAAGGTACGGAGTTTACAAAAGCGCAGAGTTAAGAAAACTCAGAAAAGACCTACACAAAGAACTTATGAAGCTGGTCGATGTTCCAAGTGCTGGTCAGCTCTCTCCCGTCCTTCATAGCCAGGCGAACAGCCCCCGGACGAGCAGTAGAAACGACCGTGAACGGGCCCTCCCAACGAGGAGTTAGCTTGTTGGCATTGGACAAATTCTGGACGCGGCGTAGAACAAGGTCGTCCACCTTCAAAACCCTTGGTCTAACTGATTTGGCAGCGTGCCGACGAAGAGCTTGCTGGTAACGCGCCATTCTGACTTGTGCCCGTTCGCGTGTGCCTTCGAGGAGATCAAGATAGAGTAGGCGCTCTTACTCGTCGTCAACCAAGTTGACCGAGCTTGTGCGAGGCGAACCGAGTACTACTTCGGCGGGCAGGATGGCTTCTGCACCATAGACCAATTGGAAAGGAGTTTTTCCGGTTGCCCGGCTGGCCGTAGTGCGAACAGTTCAAAGGACGGAAGGAACCTCGTCGACCCAGGCCTTGTTGTGCTCGCTGAGAGCAGCAAATACCCGCCTCTTAATACCCTGGACTATCTGTCCGTTGGCTCGTTCGACTGCTCCATTGCTCTGTGGATGTGCCACAGAGGCGAAACCGAGCTTGGTGCCCAGCTGTTTGCAGTATTCCTAGAATAGCTCGCTTCTGAACTGGGTACCGTTATCTGTGATCAGCTTGTAGGGGATCCCGAAGCGCGTGATCACGTTGTTCTTGAAGAAACGCACAGCCGTTTTGGCGTGAAGAGATGACACAGGCTCTGCCTCAATCCACTTTGTGAAGGTGTCGATAGCGACGAGCAAGTGTGTATAGCCTTTATACCCCTTAGGGAATGTGCCGAGAAGATCCAGACCCCATGTGGAAAAGGGCCAAGATGGAGGAATCGCTTGGAGCTCTTGGGTGGGCTTATGCGCCTTCCGGACGTGAAATTGGAAATATAAATACAAGATCATATAATATGTTTTCTTCTTCGTCTGTTTTTTCCACAGGGTTTTTCAGAAAGAGTTTTTAAATAGATCTTTGTATAAATTATTTGTCCAAGGGGAGTGTTAAAGAAATAATGGACAAATAAATATTAAAAGTTAATTCATAATTATCTTAGCCTTTGATCACAGGATTAACAGTAGATTCACATTTACAGCAACCGTCTCTGCAAAGGCTGTAACCGACATATACATATTATAAAAGGGCAGTGCCCTATGTAAATCTGAGATGATAGTTCACTTATATACATCCATCCAAAGCAATAAAGCAGTTCTTACATATCACTCTCGCTCTCTCTCTCACCATTTACCACTGAGCAATATTACACTGAAATACTTGCAACCGGTGTATTTTTGTATTTTTCTTGTGTGTGCTGCAACCGTTACCTCGATGCTGCTTTTGAATACAGGAGGGTGGAACAATGTGACTTGTCAATATCTCATTCTGATGTGGCCGAATGGTACAAGCATCATGCCATTTACACTTCCCTGTTTTCTTTTGATTCGTTGACCTACCGCTTCGCTTTCATGCATTATATAACTCTCCGGTCCTCTCCTTGTTGATTGCTGGAACCATGGGAACGTTGAAGTTGAGTTTACGTGTAATGCTTGCAGAATTTATACATTCTTTCATTTTCCATACTACAGTACAAGAAAGAAAATGGTCTCTGGTTTTGGTTTGGGATGCATCAGGACTTTCCTCGTGCCGAATTGTGGCTTTGTGTTCACCAAAGCGAAGAAAGTGGCACAAGTCAAGAAGGCCCGCTGAATATCTGCATTCAGAGCCCATGAAAGAATTAAAGTCCATCCAAATGATATTAAGCAAAATTCAATTCTAAGGATAAAAGTTTATCCAAATGAGACTAAGCAAAATCCAATCCTGGAAAGAATGGCGAGATTTCGGTTTAGATATTTACTCTCTCCCACGTGTGGAAGTCTAATTCAACTTCTTACTAGAAGTGACTAATGGTTAAACAAGGTTCTATAGATAAGAAAATTACTTCCATGGAGCACATTTTTCTTTTGTTTTATACTCTTTTCTTATTTTTGAAAACAAAATATGCTTTTTTGAAGCATCTCGCCGCATGTTTAAGTATAAAAGATTCAGTTTTATGGATTCTTAGGCGAAGAATTGTCTTCGTTGTTTTATTTTGATATGATCGTAATTAAGTGGATAACCCGCGTTTCTCAACACAAGATTACAATGCGGTAGTCAAGTAGTCAATCAGCTCTTCTCATCTATTGCGGAGCTTCATACTGGGCTAGGGGACAAATATAGTTGATTACACTAAATTAAGCTCGTGTATTAAAGGTTGATTGGCGGGGCCATGGTGCAGTTGGGCGAGGCTTTGCTCCTGGTTCAAGAGGAATAATTTGTTTTAATCTGCAAAATATCATAAAGGAGAAATTTGACTATGTCTCAAAGTTTAGAGCCTCTTGCTTACATGCTCCATAGTTACTCTTCTTTGACTATATGCCATGCCAACCACATTTCAAACATGTGAGAAAAAATTGCCGGGTTAGATAGGTGTAAAAGACAATATGTGCCTCCCATTTTTAGTCCTAAATGTTCTGCCCGCGAATCTTGGGGGAGGTAGTGGCGCACCCATAATGGGCGGCAGCGGCGCCTCCGTGAGCAATGATGGTGGAGCCTGGTGGCGCACCCCATGAGTAGCAGCCCATGAGGAAAAAGGTGGAAAGGGGGGGGGGGGGGGGTGGCATGTCTCTTAGCGTTGTTGTTGTTGGCGGCAAGCCCAAAAGCAGTGGCGTTGACGGGCCCATGTATAGCGGCAATTTGCCTCATGAGCAGCAGCAACCCCCCTCCTAAAGCCACAGTGACGCGTTTCTAGAGGATGATCTAGGTCCTGAGGGGCACTATGACATCGGCAGCATGTAAGTTTGGTTCACTATGTTGGATGATTTTCATAGTAGGGGCAACAAGACACTCTTAGCACTTTCCCCTCTTCACTTGATTAGGGTTGATTGGCCTTTAGAGGGCACGTACAATGATGATGTTTATGCTCTTCTAGGGTCACTACAGGAATCCGAACTATTAACGTCGGCAACTGTATTTACGTCTTCTAGAAGAAAGCCGACGTAAATACAACGGTTATTTACGTTGGCCTGTGTAAACCGACGTAAATAGACATGTTTACATCGTCTTGGCCGACGTAAACACAGTCCACCAGGACTTAGCGCCGGAAGGTGTCGTGCTCGCCTTTTTTTATGTCGACCACGTGTTCTATCTGCTTCGGCTTGGCTGACGTAAATAATAGAACCCGCATTGGGCCGACGTAAACCCTTATTGTACGGCCCACCTGTCGCGGATTGAACCCACTGGCTAGCATCCAGCTCCACACACTTTCCCTACCGGTGCCCGTGCCCTGCCCTCCCGCTCCCCAGCCCGTGCCTTGCCGCCGCCGCCGCCGCTGCTCGCCACCGCCGCCGCCACCCACAACGCTCCCTGCCGAGTCGCCTCACGTCAACGCCGTCACCACCAAGGCCTCCCCTTGCTATGCTGCCTTGCCCCGCCGCGCCACCGCCCCTCCACCATCCTCGCCGCCGCCGCCGCCCCTCCGCCGCCCCCTTTCATCTAGTTCTTTAAGGCGCAGATGTCTAGTCAATTCGTCATCGCCAATAACACCAGATAAATCGTACTAAAAAAAATCCACATGCACATCCGAATTAGATGAATGAATAAGTAATTTGGGATACATGCAAGCCCAACTTTGGAAACTATAGCTATGGATATCGGTTTAAATATTTCGATTGGACAAATGAAGATCATTTTTGTAAGTGCTTGCTAATGAATTAAATTTTATTCTCAGGCCTCAGTTATCACCATTTATTTGTTTCATACGTTCTTGGAAGTTGATCAATTGTCAATATACCTTTCTCCTAAACCGACGGCTTTTAACTTCCAATTATGACTTATTGAATTGCACAGTTAAATTTGTGTTCAAGATTTATTATGCCTTGCTACATGCATTATAACCTTACCCTACTGACCTAACATCTGCAAGCTCTCAATTTTAACTGACATCGTTGAGGTTCAACGTGTGTTAATATTGCTCTATAATTAATATTATGTACTTTTTTTTCTGCAGAGGCTGCCGTTGCTTGAAGAATCACTAAAAAAAGGTCAACAGTTCTGATCACTTTGCTATATGTGGAATCATCGACCGTTTTTCTCACCAGCCATCACTGAAAGGTAACAGTGCTCCGAATAGGTAAAAATGCAATTGTATTGCCATTGTATATTTATGCTCGTGCACGTGGAGATTATTATTCTAGCTCTTCTCCCCTCTTTGGAAACGGAGATATCATGGGCATACTTTGATGCTAGCCAATACTTGTTAACATTCAAATGTATTATTAAATTATAGTTAACATCAAGGTAACCTTATACATAACGTGTTTCTTTGTGCAGTCAATAAAAGAGCTTCCTAGACCTTCGCCGCTTCTTGCCGCCAGCCGTCGCCTTGCCTTGTCCACGGCTGCCCCCAACGTCAAGGTAAGCATGTCATGTATGTTATTGCCTTAGGGATATATATGTTTTATCGCTTTGTTGTAATGATTTACATATGTTTCAATAAAACTATTTTTGAAACACATCAATCCAACCTATACGTCATCCGTTTGGGAGTGACACTGATCACATTGAATTGTGATATGTGTTGCTCCCGAGTTGTCCACGCTATTGGATAGCCTGGTTATTCCATGAGGCTGCTTATTCCATGAGCAGGTGTCGATGAGGCGACCTAGGCAATAGATTTAGGGGACTGGGGAGGGGGGGACCCATCCTAGGGTTTGGGATCCCTCAAGCCTGGAGAGGTGGTCCCACTGGGGAAGCGCAATCTAAAAAGAGGCGAATATTCTAAATGAAACTTGTAGATTCTAGCTGAGCTTGATCTACGACAAGCATTAAGGTATTGGTTATATACATCTCGAGGTTTGTGCCCATTCTACCCCTAAGAGTACATAGAATCTTGAGGGCAATTTGGTATTTTGCCTGCTCTTTCCCTATTTGCCCATTATGGGGTACACAAAGCAGGGACTTGTCTGACTTTGTCCTTCGACAGCTTCCTTTTTCAGCCTTCGTTGTAGGGGACAAAGAGGTGGCTTCCTCCGTTGGCCTTTGGTTTGGCTTTTGACTGCCGTCAACGCCCCATTTTGTCTCGTAGCTGCAGTGGCAGCTATAGTGCCAACCGGCCTTTGCAGGCGCAAAGCATTTTTGAACCCCTTTGGATAGTTGGTTCTAGGTAGGAATTTTGATTTTTCCGCCCAAGGTTATGACTGGTGCGTGTGGGCGTCCTGGGGGACCCTGCGTGGAATGTGGGACAGGAGTTGGCTCCAGGTGTGCGGGTGTCTAGGAGGGCCCCGTATGGATTGTCTACATCGGTTTGTTTTTATTCTGTTCTTCTAAGAATAAATTATTGTAATAAGTGGCTTCACCACACTGACTTACTTTTTTAGTTAATATATTGTTGGTATTGGTATTTTATTTCTATTTTAGTATGGGTACGTGCAATGACTCTTGGGACACATAGTGTTAACACAGAGTTGGTTCGGGGTCCCAACAAATGCCAACAAGTAACTACTTCAGGCAATTGAGAATGTGTGTATACCCATTGTTGATCATATTAGTAGCAACTGTAAAACTTTGGTTCAGTGTCTTCACAGATTGATTATAAATCCTAATAGGGCCGGTTCATTGTCTTGACAGATGTGCCTTATCTTATCGTGAACACAAGTTGGCACCGTTCTTAGAACAACGATTCAAGTACATACATGGTTCTTTTGGATTATTATATCCCACTAATCCCAGTTTACGAAGCATGATCAAATTCTATGTCGAACAAGAGAGCCGATAAATTGCAAAAAGAAAACACTATCGCCCCCATCTTTGTTGCATTCTCAAATGGTTGTTTTTCTTATAACAGAATATCAATGCGAAGCCACTGCTGATCAGGAGTATGAGACCGGGAAGGCATGAAATTCCCAACCAGCTGAGCAGATCACTGGCAAGCTGGAGAGGGCTCTTGGAACAATGTTGCGAAATAAGAAATAAACTTCTTCGCCGCGTACCGTGGAGCATCTAGTTTAAAAGGATTTGAAGCAGGTCGATGTATTGTATTATTTATCTACGCTCAAGACAACAGTGTTGTCACAGACGTTGTTATGCTGTTGTTCATGTATCATATGTATATGTCCCTATTCCAAGAATTGTGTTCTGAATATGCAAACTGACATGACCTTAACTCATGGTTTATGCATGGTGACGCCTCGGCTGATTGCAACCGGTATGTTTCCACATCTTGTGTTCTCTGTGTTTTTCAACACATTTTACACAGTGACGTTTTGGAAGCCACATTCTGAAGTGGCCGAATGGTCGAGGATCATTTGAATCAAGTTATTAGGTGATCGATGATTCGATGGTGGTTGGTGGCCTCTGTGGAAGTATGGTTTGCATTGCATTTACGCTTGTCTGCTCTGTTTTGAACGCCAACTTGCAGGCTGGTACATGCGTTGTTGATGTGTTGAACAACCGGTTCGCTGCATTATGTAACCATCCATAGAGCGTCCCCAACAATCCCTCTATACCTCTATTTAAAATACTATACATATAGACAATCTTCTTCTTTCTCCATAGTGAACGTAACATAGGAAGATCTAGCGGCTAAAAACTGAGACAAGTCTCTTTGGTTTGCGATACACCGGGAAGGGATGGTAGGAGGAAGTGGATCGACTGCCATCCGAGATAAAGGCCAGATATATAACCGGTCTCCGGTCTGCGCCTTCGACCTTTGATGATCACTAAAAAAAATGACGTTTTTTCATCGGTATAAATAATTTCGTCGGCTAAAGAAAAACCGATAAAATTAAAAAAACAATTTCATCGGTATCGAAAAAAGACAAAAATACAACCATAATTTTATCAGCTCTAAATTGACCAACAAAATTTTTTTATGGGCCGTGCCGCCGTAGCCAACGAAACGATAGGCGCGCATATTCGGTTCCACGCTGATACATCCTCGAACAGTGGTTCCTGTCACCACATATTTTCTTGTATTTGAAATCACGTTGCTTTTAACGGAACTGTTGCAAAACTAAACTTCTCAGACAACGGCATTTCCCTCTGCATAAATATTTCTAAAAACAATGCTACTAATCATTGCATCCTATCTAATGGGAGGCGTCACACTTTCTCAGTCTAGGCTCACTTGTCAGCCTCACGAAGTAGTTATCATATTAGCATTAGCAGATCGTGTGGGCAGGTTGAGTTGAGGCAAGTTACTTGTTTGTACGAGGTGCTCAGTGGGAAATAAACATTATACTTCGTTGAGGCCTTCTAGTCAATCTCAAAATTCTTTATAAAAAATTGATTTGACGACGTTGAATGAACGTGTGTTCTACTTTCTACACCATCAAAAAAGGAAACAATACACTTCAATACCCACCAAAATGAATGTTCCACATTTTGTCATTAGGTTCACTTTTTTTTTTTTTGCCAAAACACACCACGTGAAAGTATAAATTTACTCCCTACCTATCTTGTGTGACAACTATATCCCCATGACAGTAAGCATAATTATTCTTTGACTGAACAGACAAGCATTTTGTCATTTTATTGAGAAAACAGAACTGTACATTATACAAAGAGGCCTAGCCAAGACTAGGCCAAGAGAAGCACTAAAGGATTACGGGGGGTTGCGTGGAGTCCCATGTTCCAACCTCTAACATCGTCGCGAATACAATCAACAATCGCCCTAGGGGACAACTCCGCGCTCTAGAAATACGTCGTTCCTCTCTTTCAAGAGGTTCCAAATGGTGAATATGATTAAACCATTGAGTTCCCTTCTGGCTTGCTTGCCAGGCGTGAGGGGAACCAAACTCCGCCGCCAATCAAAGAAACAGTCGGAGATGGTCACCGTGGATAGGCCAGCATGCAGGATGTTGGTCCAGACTGCTGTGGAGAAGGTGCAATGCTCGGCGAGGTGGTCAATGATCTGTTGTTGGCTCTGGCACAACGGGTAGGGTAGCTGGTGAGACCAACCCTTGTGCTCTAGAACGTCGGCTGTATGGATACACCCATGGGAAAGCGACCATGGAAAATATTTGCATTTGCTCTTCATGTGCACCTTCCAAATGGCGCTCTGAGAGGCCAAGTGATGCTGCCATGAAATTAGAGGTGGTAGGTCCATCATGAGGAGAATCGGCCATCTGCATCGTAGACCCAAGGGATTTGGTCCGCCTTATCTATAAGCATTGTTTCCCGGAGGATGCTCCAAAGCTTGAAGAAATTAATCTATTCCTCTAGGGTGGTGATGCTTCTCACCAACCTAATCCAGGCATTGCTGCATAAGGCCTTAGCAACCATGTGGTTCAGGACGGGCAAAGAACCGCGACGCAACCCTTACCCCGTTGATCCAGTTATCATGCCAGAAGATGGTCTTCTCCCTGTTTCCAATAGAGATTCGCGTGGCCGTGTGAAAGAGCGCCTTGTCGATGTCGCCGCATAGGGTCTCGATGCCAGCCTAAGACCTCTCTTCCAATGCAGCCAAAGCCAACGCAGTTTCAAGGTTCTGTGAAAACGCTGAAGGTCCAGAGTGCCAAGACCACCGAGCTTCTTCGGTCGGCACACCGTTTGCCAATTGACTACAAAGTGGCTGTCATGGGAAGTCTCCTCTCCTTTCAAGAGAAAAGCACTAAAAAAACCGTGATTTGCATGTTGCATCTAACTTTGCCACAAAAAAGAACTAAAAAAATTGAACAACGAATACACTTGGCTGATAGAACTCACGGTCTTTGGCCCGATCCCTTTGAATCGCGAGAGCTCTCTCTTCACCTCATCCACGGACAGTTCACGCCACCAGGCAAATCTTGCCCCTCCTCTCCCTCACGCCCCGCAGCATGCCCCGGATCCTCGCCGCCTTCGTTGCCGCAAGGCCCCCGCACCGGATGTCATCCTCCAGTCTCTTTAACTATTACTATCTGACACAGAAGTGAAGGCAAAGTTAGGGGCAATCACACAAACGTACATACACAATTGATTGCGCGAGAAAATCGGACGACTATATTGAGGTTGACTGAAATTTGAGTTAGTTTCAGTCGACTGATGTGAAGCTGCACTCTTGTTATATTGTTTTTTTTTCTTATGAGGAGAATAGAATAGAATGAGAGAGTTTTTTAGCATTTACAACTATTTTACCGTCAGTCTATAGTGGATTACAAAAGGTATGCACATTATTACATATAAGCTTGTATTAATTTTAATTTAGAGACAAAGCTATAATTAGTCGATCAAAGAGGTTGTGTATTTGTCATCTAGAGATGACATGTCTATTTCTTATAGCTAGTGGTTAACTAGACAATTGAAGATGCTTTAATATATCCAGAGATGATCATCGCATCGGTAGATTATCATATGCGGTGTAAGAGACAAACAAAGAAGTTTGCGTTGCACACTATAGTGCATGGTGTGGTGTGCCACTATTCTAATATAACCCATTAAAAGGAAAATTGATTGACCGTTCACTACAGGAAAAGGAGATAGTTTCGAGTGCCCAAACTTCGGTCAACGGCCATCACAGAACCCTCGATACAGTATCACGTCGCTCGACGGCCATTATAAAGCCGTCGATAGTAAGCTCCCCGGCCTCTTAGTCTCAACGGCTACACACCAAACCGTCGAGTCTATGAAAACGTCCGTGAGGCAAGCCGAATGCTGTTAGATGTATCGACGGTCCTCCGTTAGACCGTCGAGACATATCTATTTTAAATATACAATTTTCTACTATATATTTCAGTTTAATTGATATTTATTTATTTTTTAAGGAGAAAAATCAATGTAATAATTCCTATATATTACATAATTTCATAAGTTTTGATTCATAGTTGAAAATGTAATTTTTGAAATTATAGTAATTTGTATGATGACTAACGAAACATCCGAAACCGTACGATAACCTATAACTTAGCCGGAAAACACCCCATTCGACTATGCTCGTCGCGTTAGATGCTCGGAATTTTTTTATTTTTTGCTGCTGACTGATGTTGATACACAAACGTCAATGC
>SPJY01020470.1:2595426-2657406 GCA_005191435.1 Raddia distichophylla
GTGATCACGTCAGTAACAAATATTACTCCCGTCCTAAAATGTAAGGCGTTCATGTATTTTAAAAAGTCAATGTTTACGGCGTTTGACTAATAATTATGATAGAAACATATATGTTCAATGTTATGCATGTGATATACTTATATTCGTATTTGAATATACTTTGATATGATGTTAATTTTATAATTATTGATGATATAATATGAAAGAAATTAATCGTTAAAGTTTACGTTTAATGACTAAATCAAAAAACCTTAAGCCTTAAATTTTACAACGAAGGGAGTATATTAGATGGTCTGTATAAAAATAACAAGT
The DNA here is from genome assembly GCA_005191435.1 of Raddia distichophylla. Taxonomy (NCBI): domain Eukaryota; kingdom Viridiplantae; phylum Streptophyta; class Magnoliopsida; order Poales; family Poaceae; genus Raddia; species Raddia distichophylla. The sequence continues at coordinate 2,595,739 of SPJY01020470.1, forward strand.
TTTGGCTCAACAACGTAAAACCAAACCGTAGATCAAACAAGGCCTCTCTGAAAGCGCCGTCTCTTCGGGTCTCACACTCTCACTATAAATATCCTCGCTCACTGCCTCCTCATGTAGTCATAAACTAATATCAGCTGCTTGCTCCTCACAGAAGCATCGGTGTTTGAAGGAGCTGCGTTTCTAGGCCGGCCTTCCTCGAGCTATCTGCTAACCACAAGGTTTTTGTGCTTCTTTCTTTCCCTGAGACCCTGATCAACCACGCAGTAATGTTTTTCCTTGCGTTTCATCGCACTTGCGTCAGATTGAAGCTGGAGGTACAAGGTGTTAGTTTTCAATTTCCATGGATTAGCATGTACCACTCATACCTGCTGCATTTGCTGATAGATTGTGTGTGTGTCTTGCATCCGTTTGCTGGCCTTTTTGTTGGAGCTTGATTTGACAATACATAACTTGTGTGTGTGTGGCCCTCGTATAACTTCGTATAATGTATGCTATACGAAGTTATTACGTGTGCGTGTGAGGTGGTGGTGAGGTGGGGGCAGGGTTCACAAAACCAGCGGTTAACCTCGGTAAGTCGCTGGTTAACCGCCCTCCGATGGCATACGGTACTGCAAACCGCCGAGGCTAACCATGTAAAATTCATCAAATTCAAATTTGAATTGAAAACATGTATAAAATTAGGGGAAATAGTATTAATTATTATAAGAACTTTGGATTAAACAAAAATTTGAAATTCAACCGATTTGTCATTATTTCATGTGATTTTGTATGGAAAAAATAAAAAATATGGAAAATTTGCTTGGTGGCTGGCTGGGTGGTTTGGGAGGCTCGGCCCAATCGGAGACGGACATTAAGGCCCATTTCGGAGACACATATAGTGAGGAACAGAGTGTTGAAGTCCACTATGTGCTAAAAATCTCCCGTGACTCTCCGTGACCCCTGTGCTCGGTCCTCCACTTCCCCTCCGTGGCTCCGTCGCCTTCCCCGTCGCCGTCCAGATCCGTCGGCGTCCTTGCCGAAATCCTCAAGCAGTGACGCTACTCAGACACAGGGGTAATATGGATATCCAGCTCACGTTGGAGTTTACCCCCTCCCCCCACTTACCATCTCGCACCTTACCCCACAGGTTCATACGGATACCCTCCCGCAGCTTACCCCTCAGGAGTATACCCCCCATCCCCAGGAGCTTACCCCCCGCAGCTTACCCTGCAACTTACCCCCAGTACCACCCCAACCACTAAGGTATTTGTACCAAAGTGAACAGGCTGACCAATATGACATGTTATATGCACACTGGCAGGCAAAAATCTGGATGTCAGGACAAAGTTGGGATGAGTTCAGGGCCATTTTGAGGGCAACTGAAAGGGTGATGATTATTTCAAATGAAGATCAATACTCCGATAAACATCACTGGCAGTGGACTAGTGGTATCATATTTTACACATGACAATTCACAGATCGAGAGAATGCACTTACCATTTGACACTTCACGTTTTCTGCTCTTCACCTACTTTCATTGGTTGTTGCATAATGCATATTACCCATTAGTTCACTACAGGAAACGAATTCTATGTCGGCGACTCTTTGTCGGCGGCTAGCCGCCGACAATGTACAATATCGGCGGTATTTGGGTCTATGTCGGGGGCCTGAGCCGCCGACACTGATGCACATTCTTGTAGTGGAGGGAGTAGCTAGTGAGAGGTAAACCATAAAAACTTGAACTAGGAGTGGACTTTAAAATACTCCAGAAATACCAAGGCTTTGAAATAGAAACACATGAAAATAAGAAAGCAAATATGGATAATATTTCTTTGAACTAAAATAATTATGTTTATTAGTTTTTCTTTTTTTGGTCTATTGAGCCTTTTTGTTTTTGCACAAAAAATACTACTCTGTATTTGTTTTTATATTGATTTTGTATGGTTCACAAAACCTTGTCTTACCAATGTAATGTAATTAATAGATCTATTAAAAAAATGCATGAAAGAATAAATGCATGCGCTGCACAGTACACTCTGTAGTCTCTAACTAGTTTTAATGGGTGCTATGTTTATTGGTGCAGATGGTGAAGGAAATGAAGGGAGAGCTCTGATCTGCTAAGCTGGCAACGTATACTCACAAGATACTTTTCATGGACGGAGTTGGCGGCCTGCAAGATGGGCACGGCCTCGTCGTCGCTCTCTTGGTCCTGCTGATGCTGAGCCCCAGCCTGGCATGAGGAAGGAGGAGCAGGAGCAGGAGCAGCAATGGCTGGCTGCTGTTTGTTGATGCTGGAGCATATCTGGCTGGATCTCTTCATGACGCTGTAGGTGTGCGTCCAGATGTAGAATCCCCCGAGCTACACATGCAATGCCCGGCCATGAACATATATACACTCCATATGGAGATGGATCGATGAATCAAGTAGCTAGTGTGCCTAGTGGTGGAGGTGAGCATAGGTACCGCCATGGAGAAGGAGACGTAGGAGAGGCCTCGTTGGGCGCAGGTGCTGGCGCCGGCGCCGGCATGATCGGCGAACGGGTTGCCCTGCTGGTGGCAGAGGGAGGGGATGACGATGAGGAGGAGGTTGCCGAAGTTGGCGGCGGAGCAGGAGGCGATGACGAGGCCCCGGAGGTGGGGCGGCGGGCGGAGGAGGAACACCAGCAGCCAGCCGAGGAGGCCGCCCACCAGGAAGATGACGCCGATGTTCACCGGCATGAACCACCAGGAGATGGCGTCGCGCAGCGTCACCGTGCTGGCCAGGCTGGCCAGCATCAGCGCCGGCGTGAACACCGCGTACACCACCCGGTTCATGTCGCCGCGCGCCGCCGCCGTCAGGATGCCGCACCGCCGGCTGCCCAGGTACGCGCCCACCGCCCCGATCAGCAGCACCTCCACCACCGGCATCGACGCCACCGCCAGCAGCGACAGGAACCCCATCGATCGATTCGATCGATCCGGCCGGGTCCCAATTAATCTCCTCCCTTCCACCCCTAGGCTCCTAGCTCCTTCCCTCCTCAACTGGAGTAGTGAACTGCTGCTCCTGCTTAATTATACTATATATAAGCGCGCGTCAACTATAAGTGGGATACGTACATCTATCTACCCACCCGGCCTTCTACTAATTGCAACGCACCATACGTTGTATGTGTATATATATTAGCAAGCATCCATCGTGCATCATATATACTTCCTCCGTTTCAAAATATAAGCCATATAAGTATTTTAAACTGTCTTCAATATAGAGCTTTGACCATTATTTTTTTCATAATATATCATCAATAACTACAATATTAACATCCTATAAAAGTACTTTTAGTATTATACTAATTCAACTATATGACATGTATAATACGAAATATATATATTTAGCTTAATTATCAGTTAAAAGTTACAAACGTCGATTTTTTTCCGAATTAATGCAAGTCTTGTATTTTAGCACGGAGGGAGTGTATAACTAGCTAGGACCATGCATGCGTCTGCATCTGCATCTCCATCTCGATCGGTTAATCAATTGTACATGTGTGGGGACTGGGGATGCAGCTAGCATACGCATGTGCCGCTTTTCTAGCTACTTTCCTCCTTCCTTTCACATCACATCCTGATTCGATCGACCTGCCCGGAAAAAGGAATTACTACTTACCAGATCTCTAATCCCCACGTTCATCACCACACATGCATTACCGACGCGCGTTTTGGCCGTCACACCGTCTCCGAAAATTAACATTTTACTACTGCATTTTATTTGAAAGCCCGCTAAATTATGTCATTAAAGATGGGTCTGCTCAATTTAAACAGTACGTTGGAAAATTAATATCTACACCATTATACTATTATATTTACACTTGCATGCATTCTGTTATATATTTGTGGCATGCATGACATAACAGTGGTGATCCATGGAAGCTAGCAATCAATCACAACACGATCATATGCATGGCATGTGAGAGTGTGACCTCGAGAACAAATTCTTAAAGAAAAGGTCACGTTAATCGCGCGCGTTGACTGGCTACAGTTGCAATCTTGCCTCATTGCCTGCCTGGCTAGCTGTACTACCAAGTATATATATGTGTGCATGAGACGGCGATTCATTGTTTCTTTTATATGAATGTATATTTAAAAAACAGTTTACATGATGATCCGATCCTCACCTACGCGCGGTGCGGTTAGGTAGGATTTTACGAGCAATAGTTTGATCATGCTAAATTATTAAAGATCAATTGCCACGAGAGTAGCAATTTTGCAAACAATCGCCTCTCAGACCAACGCGAATCTTGGACTATTTATTTTTGTTGTCAATGGACCTTCCACCTTAGAGAAAATCAGGCACAAAACCTGTTCTAATTAACTAGCACGGTGACCCATACATCTATACTTCATTTGTTAGCTTAGCTCTGCCTCCCCTGCTCACCACAGCTACCCGAGGGCAAGGAAGGTGGACGTGGATCCTATGTGAGAGGGCTGTCCCTCTGACGTACTGCAGAGGATACGCGTCCCCGTTAGGCTACGACGAGGCTGAACGGCGGTGAGATACGCCCAAGTGATGAGCGCCGACGAGCTAGGGCAAGGCGCGAGGGATGAATTAACTAGTACTCGCTCATTTGATTTTTTGGTTCTAGTTGACATGCATGGAATTAATAAGTATGATCTGCTTTCGAGGATGGATCTGTTTTCTTAACCAAAAAGTACATTCATCCCAAAGGGAATTCGCTCACTCATATGGATTATGCAGATGCAGATAGGAGCTAGTATATGAGATAGATGGATACAAGCATGGAACATACCTGAGAAAATAAACATGTGTCATAAAACCAAACGAATAAGAAAGAACTACACCTTTCATTATCATGACATCACGGTGTTTTTTTCGAAGGTTTTTTTCCCAGAATTTTTTAAGTGGCCACAAAAGTTAGAATAAAAGAAAAGAATGAATTATTTCGTAATACAACTATACATGAATCATAAATGTTTTAAAAATAGCTAAATCTTTTTGTGGACATCTTCATAAATACATGCTTTTAAGCTATAGTTATATATTTAAAAGGCATTTTATTTCTATTATTTACTAATTAATATCAGAGAGCATAACATTTGTAATGTTAAATTCATTTATGTAAGCTTACTATAAAAATTTCATGGCATACGGTGCCACGCAAGGAACCGTGGCACCCCTTTTTCTCTCTCTCTATCTCATCCCTTTCTTTCTATCTCCTCTCTCTTCCCTCTTTCTATCTCTCTCCGGGTGCCACTGTGGCACCCTATGCCACAAAATTTCCTTGCGCCACAATGCATGGCCTCGCAAGCGTTACTAGGTGAGCTAGTGTTATTGCTACCATGCAATGGACATAAGAGGTAAAAAAAGGGTGGAAGAGGAGAGGTAAAACGGGTAACCAAGGCGGATGAGCAGGGATTCGAACCGTGTCTTGGCAGTTGCTAGATAGCGCTGCAAACCAGTTGAGCAATCATTCCGCCTTAGTCTTTCTTTTAGCAACAAAGGTTCTTTTATATATAAAGTACAAACGGACACTCGGATTTAACCAGCAATCGCGATCGAATGATTGTGGCTGAACAGAGCGACGTGGTCATAGCGCACGGCGACACGTCACGAAAGACACGTGTCACGGCAGCGTTCAACTGCTAGCACGTTGTATAATAAGACTAGAAAGGTAAGCGTGCCCATGGCACGCAGTTCGACCGCTCTTAGTGGCAAAGAATTAGCCTAAAGAAATAACAAACGTTTTTATTTTCATTGGTTCAAACCAGTGGCATATCAGAGTGCAAAGCTAAAATTTCAAAGTTTTTTGAGCTAAAGGCTAACGTATAGAGTGATGTAATCAATTTTGCGAAGCTTATTTATTCTTAGTGCCTAAATATTTTGATGGACTTTCACCATGAAACTATGGCGATGTTCTCACCCTGAAGAAGAGTTGCCCGTCAATGCAGATGTTGTGATGGATCGGCTTCAAAACGCTCCCGCACAGCTGAAGGCCTTTACAAAAGAAGCTGCGACAACTTGCACGAGCCAGGCATTGTCTATCTCGAAGTCGCATTATCTCAACTTTGACCTTGATGCCATAAGGGAGGCTTCGTCTGCTCCGAAGAAGGAGCCTATGCTCTCATGGAGGAAGTTAAAGAAACTTCCGCTACTTTAATTCATTTTTCTAGCGAAACTTATTTATCTTTAGCGTCTAAATATTTTTATGCACCCCTGTCATGAAACTTTGGTTAAGGCTCCATATTTCGAATCTTTCTTTCTTGTTTTTTAAGCATAAATCTTTTTTATGACTTCACCATGAAATTGCAGTTCTATTTAATAGAATTTTTATTTGTAAAGATTTTTAGTTGGGCATTAAAATCTAGAACGAAAGGAAAGATTGTATTATTTCTTTTTAACAAAACCAAGAATTCTTAGAAGTGACTAACCCTTTTTAGACCTCACCATGATACAATGGGCCTTTTTTTAGGGCTTTTTCCTGTTTTTTTTGCGCTCTAAAATATCTTAAAACAAAATGCAAGAAATGATGGCTAACCCCCCTACAAAAATTCTAGGTCATTTTATATTTTTTTGTTTACGCGCCTTATAAAAGTTTGGGAAAAAGAAGAAATAGTAGTGAGGGGGGAGCCTGTGTTTCGAACCCAGCACCCAACGTTGTGTTGCAGGCGCGGCTGAACAGCACCCAACGTTGTGTTGCAGGCGCGGCTGAACAAGCGAGCTAAACTCAGTTGCTACTGTGGCTTGGACAAACAACAAAGAAAAGAGACAAGCGAAGAGGGGAGGGAAGGAAAAATAACGTCGGTTAATAGGGGAGTAGTTAGGATTCGAACCTGCACCTTCCACCCAAAAGCTAGCGCCCCTAACTAACTGGCCAATCTTCCCGCCTTGTTCTCGTTTTTTTGAAAGAAATGTTTTTTTTATCTAAAGTTTGAATGGACGATCGGATGCAACCGTCACTCGCGATTGAATGGCCGTGAGCCACGAGGCGACGTGGACAATGCCGGCGTGTCTAGATGCAACATGCTCGAGTTCGACGACTTCTTTTGAGTCCACGTAGCTAACAATGTTACTTGTGTATTAGTTATAAGTTTCACACGGGTTGAAAAGTTTTTATGTTATATATGTTTGTCCTACAATGTTTTAAGCATAAAATATTTCTACAAAAAAATTATACATTCAATATGTTGCATACTTTTGTTGTTTCGAATTTTTTTTAAATGTTTTACGTGGCTTGAAAAAAGAGAGTTTTCATCGATGGCACATAGGACACAATGAATTAATTAGCAATTGCTATGGTATTACAAGAGAGAAGCATGATATGTTAGATGTTAAGTGGCTTTACAATAACATGTTCAATATTATCCTATTTATTCCTGTAGGGTTTTTCCATTTTATTATTGCCACGGGATTTATAGGACCAGAGATACCGAAAAGAGCCATTAGAAAAAATAGTCGTTGGTTGCTGACCCCATAAATTTCGCAACAACAGGTGTTCTGTATTCCACACCTCATAAATGATGATGGCCGTACATTTACCACTTAGTACTAAAAACATGCAACAATCCAAAGCACTTTGATGCTAAACAAATTTTTCATGAAGATAAAAATCTAATTATATACGGGACACCAGTAATTCAAGAAAGAATATAGCAATCTTATTATTTTAGAGCACAGAGCGAAATAATCCACTGTTAAATCATAATTTATAAAATAAACCACAGTTTGAAAAAATACCCGAAATGGCACCTGCTCCCGCCACCCCAGATGGCGGCCGCCTTTAGAGCACAGAGGACACGACCTTCCAAACCAATAACAAAAAAAATGCAACTCCAAGAATATGATGCTCCATTTCACCAGCATTAAAAATATCCATATACTACATCATAATTCTAAATTGCACGAGTATTTAAAATATCCAATTTCACAAACAATTAAAATTACCAGCCCATATAGTGCATGATAGCATCATAAACAGTACCAAACATATAGTGCACTTAAAACACAACCCATATAGTCCAAAATATATAGTTCAATATCACATAGGATCATGTAATGCACTTAAAATACAACCCATACAATCCATAATATAGTTCAACATCACATAGGATCGTAATAGTCCAATAACACAACACGAAATAGTCTAACAACACAAAACATGCTAATACTAAAAGCAATAGAGATGCAAGTCTCCAGCTGGACTAAGTCATCTTGCAAATCATCTCTATTGCTTGACTAATACACATAAATCATCTTGCAAATATATAGAATAGTTGGCCATTTCACCATCATCTCCCACTATCATATTATGGAGAATCACATAAGCCTTGGGGATACATCCTCCATGCTCAATTTTTTTTTCTACTTTTAATGTAGGATCATTCCCAACATCAACGTCAGTATTAGTGCTGGCCATATGGGCCGGTCCGGTCGAACCGAACCGAATCTGGGCTTGCACCTCGGCCCGTCGTGCCGGCCAGGTTCGGTTCGCATAGTAGCGGCCCGGTTCTATTCGGTTTCGGTCCGGTTCGGTTCGCTACTGTTGTATATTTATTTAATTCAATATATGTATTTTATATATATTTTCTTTAATTTATAATGTATATTTGTGAAATACAATGATTTTTCTTAATTTTTATATATATTTTTAAATAAGATAAACCGACTAATAAAAAACCGGACCGGCCCGGTTCAGTTCACTGTGCGAACTGAACTTAGGCCGAGACCCCGGCCGGTTGGCCCGGTTCGTACAGTAACCGAACCAACCGGGCCCGAACCGAACCGAACCGGGCCGGCCCGTTGGCCAGGTCTGGTCAGTATCCAGTCTATTTTGCCTCTATGGATTTGGTTCCAGGTCAACCTTGCTGACTGCTGAGCACATCGATGAAGGCAACCTGCTCCGATGGATCTTCACCGGTTCAACTTCAACCCATGTACTTTATGCAGTGCTCATTTCTCTTGAGACATTGGAATTTTCGTTTTGCGTAAAATACACGTGTTTCCTTTCCTTTGTGTAACGCAAGCACAAGCACAAGCACAAGCACATACCAGGAGGAGGAAGAGAGAAGAGTAAACGTCAACAATTCATTCTTCAATTCTGAAAAAGAGAGAGAGAGAGACATTGGAATTTTTCAATGCAGCGAGCGACTGATCGAGGAGGAAGAAGAAGTCGTTCTCTCTCTTCTCCCGCAGGCGGCAGCTTCTCACCTCCTCCCCCTCCCCGTCCTCTCGCCTCTGCCTGCGCGCGCAGGGGATCGGGATCCCATTCCCGACCCTCCCTCTCCCTCCCTCCTTGCTGCGGCGCGGGCGCCGGGCGGGGCAGATCCGATTGATTCCCAATTCCCCCCAGGCGATTCAGGTTCCTTCTGCTCTGCTCCTCTACCTTGCCTTCGATTCAATCGATTCACTTTCGTTTCCCCCCGCAGCTGCACTGTAATGATTACTTCTCCACACTCTGATCATCTGATGGTTCCATAATAACCGTGTAAACTTCATTTCATCACTCACCTGTATCCACAATAACCCTGCTTTAGTTTTCCTCTCTTTTCCATTAGTTTCAGCTCAACCCAAACCAAGGAATTACTAATTGCTTGCTCTCCACATCTCTGCTCATTATGAAGATGCTAGCTGCTGCGATATCCAATTTCCTTCCTAATTCGTATACCAGCCCAAACCGAACAATATACATGCCTGGGACTGGAATTGATTTGAACAGTCCAAAACTCGACTTGCACCATGTAACAATTCTTCTGTTTCATACAAAAGAAAAAAAAAACTGTGACTAATCTGCTGTATCATTTGCAGAGCACAGCAGAGGCCGATGGCGGCACACAATTTGGATGGCGATAGCGAGTTCGAAGACCACTCGAATGAGGGCTACTCGGAACCTGCGTTCGAGGCGTTCATGTGCCCTCTTACCAAGCAGGTCATGCAGGATCCTGTCAACATCGAGACGGGCCAGACATTTGAGCGGCAGGCAATCCTCAAGTGGTTCAAGGAATGCAGGGACAACGGGAGGAAGGCGACATGCCCATTGACACAGAGAGAGCTCCAAGGCACGGAGATCAGCCCAAGCATTGCTCTGCGCAACGTCATCGACGAATGGAGGAGTAGGAACGAGGAGAAGGAGCTGGAGAGAGCCTGCGTCTCCCTCAACCTGCACTCTGAGTCCGAGGACGACACCCTGCGTGCTCTGGTGTACATCTCACAGATGTGCCAGCGAAGCGGCGCGAAGAAGAACCTCGTGCGCAGCGAGGGCATCATACCAACGGTTGCCGACATGCTGAAGAGCAGCAGCAGAAGGGTTCGCCTCAAGTCACTGGAAGTCCTTCGCGTTGTTGTCGAGGGCAACCATGAAAATAAGGTTCTCGTCTCCTCCATGGAGCCGATCCAGGCTCTCACTCTATGTTTGCAACGCGAGAGATTTAACTTAACTAACACGGGTGCTGTATCGTGGTCGTGGTGGCCTCTGTTGGTTTGCAGGAAGAGCTGGGGAAAGGCGAAGCCATACGCACAATTATAAAGTTCTTGTCGAACGAGCATTTCCAAGAGAGGGAGCTTGCAGTTTCACTGTTATATGAACTGTCAAAGCATGAACCTATATGTGAAAAGATCGGTGCTGTGTACGGGGCTATACTCCTGTTGGTTGGGATGGGAAGCAGCAAATCAGAGAACATGGTAGCTGTGGAGAAAGCGGAGAACACGCTCAAAAATCTGGAGAAGTACGAGACCAACATCAAGCAGATGGCCGAAAATGGCAGGCTTCAGCCTCTCCTAACCAAACTTGTTCAAGGTCTGTAACTGCACTGCATTGTGCTATTGTGCCATTGTGCTCTTCTTCTCCATGCAAATTAAAGTTTGATTTTTGCTACCCCCAGCTGAGTTTGGAGATGAATGTGTTTGCTAAGGAGGGATATGGATGGGTGCAGGGTCGGGTGAGGTGCAGGTTGGCATGGCCGAGTACCTGGGGGAGCTGGCGATAGCGAACGACGTGAAGGGGGTGGTGGCGGAGCAGGTCGGGGCGGTGCTGGTGAGCATGATGAGCGACAGGGGCAGCAGCGTGGCGGCGAGGGAGGCCGCCCTCAAGGCGCTGAGGGAGATCGCCTCCAACGACTCCAGCGCCAACATCCTGCTGCAAGCCGGCATCCTGCCCCCGCTCGTCACCCATCTCTTCTCCGTCGGCGCCGGCGCCAGCCCCATGCGGCTCAAGGAGGTCTGCGCCGCCATCCTCGCCCACCTAGTGGCGTGCGGCGCCGCCTTCCGCTCCATCCCGGTGGACGACGGTGGGCCTGGGCGCACGCTGGTGTCGGAGGACGTGGTGCACAGCCTGCTCCACCTCATCAGCAACACCGGGCCGGCCATCCAGGGCAAGCTCCTCAGCGTCCTCGTGGGCCTCAGCGCCTCCCCGGACACGGTGGGGGACATGGTGGCCGGCGTGAGGAGCTCCGGCGCCACCATCAGCCTGATCCAGTTCGTGGAGGCGGCGCACCGGGAGATCCGCGTGGAGTCGCTGAAGCTGCTGCGCAACGTGGCGCCGTACATGGGCGGCGAGCTGGCGGACGCCCTCGGCGGCGGGGGGCAGCTGAGCAGCCTGGTGCGGGTGATCACGGCGGAGGGCGGCGGCGCGACGGAGGAGCAGGCGGCGGCCGTGGGGCTGCTGGGGGAGCTTCCCGACCCCGACCTCGAGAGCGAGAGGGGGTGTGGCCTGGGCCTGACCCGGCAGCTGCTGGAGCTGGGCGCGTTCCGGGCGGTGGCGTGCAGGCTGGCGGAGCTCCGGCGGGGCGCCATCCGCGGGAACCGGCACGTGACGCCGCTGACGGAGGGGATGGTGAAGGTGATGTACCGGATGGCGTGCGCGTGCGCCGCCACTGCTGGCGAGGAGTACGTGGAGGTGGCGCGGGAGGTGGGCCTGGCGCCGCTGCTGGTGGAGCTGCTGCAGATGAACGGCCTGGACACGGTGCAGCTCTACGCCGCCAAAGCGCTGGAGAAGATGTCCGGCATGTCCAGGGAGCTCACGGTCGCCCCGCCGGCGCCGGCGCGGCCATCGCAGAGCCTGGCGCTGTGCGGGTGCTTCGGCTCAAAGCCGAAGCCGGAGGCGCCGGCGGGGGTGTGCCGCGTGCACGGCGGCTTCTGCTCGCTCCGGGGCAGCTTCTGCCTGGCGCAGCCCGGGGCGAAGGCGGTGGAGCGGCTGGTGGCGTGCCTGGACCACCTGGACGCGGGGGTGGCGGAGGCGGCGCTGGCGGCGCTGGGGACGCTGGTGGGGGACGGGGACGGGGCGGCGGAGGGGGTGCTGCTGCTGGCGGAGGCGGAGGGGCTGCGCCCCGTGGTGGACATCCTGGTGGGCAGTGGCAGCCGCACCGGCACCGACTCCGAGGCGCTGCAGCGGCGGGCGGTCTGGGTGCTGGAGCGCGTCCTGCGCGTGGAGGACATCGCGCGGGAGCTGGCCGCCGACCAGACCGTCGCCTCCGCGCTCGTCGAGGCCTACCGCAACGCCGACCACCGCACGCGCCACACCGCCGAGCGCGCCCTCCGCCACCTCCACAGGATCCCAAACTTCTCCACCTCCGGCCCCGGCCCCGGCCCCGCGCGCCACTGACCCTCCCAAATCCCAATCCTTCTTGTGCATGCGTATCATTCCATTGTTTTCGGTTCATCTTTTTTTGGGTTACCGCTAGCTCCATCGTTTTTTAGACCTGTGCATAATAAATAGCAAAATTTGTGGGCCATGACTTCATGAACAAAAAAAATTTTAAAAATGTGTTTGCTTTGCATTTTATAATGGCATTGACGCAATTCTTGTATTTTGTATTTCAATTTGACAGTGTGTTTCAAGATATACTTTGACTATTTAATTTTATTTTCTACAAAATGATATTATATCAAAAGCCTTTCGAACAGTAAAGATCAATATGATTTGACTAATCGTTGGTCAAACTTGAATCCTGATCTTCTCAAATTAAAATATACCTTACAAAATAAGAGAAAATGTGTTGCACAGCAAAGCCAATTGTATGTATTTGTTATATTGTTATATATGGCTCCGTGCGTCTTTGACTTCATGCTCAACATGTCATAAAGACATAGTGCCATATGGTAATGCGTGCAAATTTACTGTGGCAGGCAACAAATTTTTCGTAAAAAAACTAATAGGGAACATTCCAAGACTTGCCATAAAAAAAGTCTAGTATAGGATTTACCACTTAGGTTGAATGAGCATTGCAGCAGTAGATAGCAGGCATTGAACCTAAGAGCATTTCTAGCATTTTTTTTCCTATTTTTCAATGGCGATGGGAAGATGTCCTGGACGACGGCGGCGAGCTCTCTTTCCCATCTATCCCTTCTTCTCTCTCAACAACGGCTGGAAGATGTAATAGCCGCCGAAGGCGAGACCTCTTTCCCCCCCACATTTCCCCCTCTTTTCTCACCGACACTACGAGAGGTCCAGCTAGGGATGGAACCGGATCACACACGGATCGTATAGTACCTTCATATTCGTATCCATATTTTTTTAAACGAATATGAATATGTTGGTAAAAGCCAGGCGGCCATTGCGCGACACGGCCCATTCAGGAAGACGGCCCAAGGAGGAGCCCCTGCGAGTTGCCCAAGCTCGCGATCGAGCCCCCTTCACAGGAGCTCGAGCTTCCTAAGCCCGCACTCGAGCTTCCAAGCTCGGGGCACGCACCCTAGGGCACAGTCTGCCTCATCACCCGCAATGGGCACCACATGGTTGAGGTCTGGAGTCAACCCAACCCTGATACCAAGACGTGCGAACCACAACCACTGGCATCATGGTCAGCCATACGCACCGCCTGACAGGGAAAAGGCGTGGGCCCCTCGCTACGGTCTAATGGGCGCACGCTATTATCCAGCGGACGAAGCAAAGGATCCATACTCCCGCGGTAACAAGGCATACCCCGTGGTTCAACGGTGGTCTGTAGGGCACGAGCGGGCTGCCTATAAAAGGAACCGAGGGCAAAGAAGACGGGACCAAGGTCCAGAGGTGAATCTCACACTCTCAGAGCCAACTAGCGACAAGACCCACATCGACAGAACTCTAGTGTAGTTAGACTAGCACACGAGCACTAGTGTAGTTCTAGAAGGGAGTTCCCCTCACATAGCCAGAAACATGCTCACAATGTACCTATTTTACTAGAGCCCGGGATTCCCTAATCCCGATCTCCTCCCTTGTACTTGTTTGAAGCTTGCTAAGGAACATGGACAGGACGTAGGGCTATTATTTGGCAGTGGAGGCCTGAACCAAGATAAAAAATCATTGTGTCACTGTCTTCTAGCTCCGACAACCTCCTGGCTTTCCTTTGAACGGTATGTACCCAATTCAGATTGGATAGAAATATTCTTTAACTTTGGCAAGAATTTTCATCATGATAATTTTACAAAATACACCCCTCCACTGCTATGGATATCGTCAAAATATATATGACAAAATTAACAACTTTAAAAGCATGAATATTCTTGAACCAAAATCATGATAGTAGAACGACGCAGCATAGCTGTTGACATGGCACTATCTATTGACGCTGATTGTTGGGCTCAATCGAATCCGAATAATATTCGTATTTGTATCTATATCCAATCCAATTTTGTAAATCGTATTCGTATTCGTATCTGTTTTGTTTTCAAATACGAACATCTTGGATATGAATCGACAGTTTTTCGAGTACGGTATCTCGATAATACGGATTATCTGTTACCAGATTCCACCCATAGGTCCAGCTTCAAGCTTGGGAGCACCATCTTCTGCAAGGTCCTCGAGGCTCCTCGTCGCCCCTTGTCCAAGGCTGACGACGGTGCGACACACACACACACACAGACGGTGGTAGCGACAAAGTTCATTTTGGTGACGGCGCCTTGATTCACAGAGCTTGTGGCCGCCTTCCTATGTCCTAGGCTACTGGTGTTGGTGAGAGGGTGGAGAGAGCCATCGACAGAGAGAAATTGAAGGGTGAGAGGAACGACAATGATGGTGCAGCTTGGTCCAGTGGTGGCATTACCAGCTCTATGGTTCGTTTGTGGGGGCAGGAGGGGATGGGTCATGTTGCTGTGTGAGAAGAGGACGGGAGTGCTATGGCGTCATTTGAGACTAGAACTGGCCAAACGGGCTGAGCCAACAAGGCCAAACCAGGCCGGCCCGCACTGTTCACCAGCTCAGTTCGCTGAACCAAACTGAACTTGGGCAGAGGCCTTGGACCGTTGGACCGGCCCGGTTCGGTTCGTACAGTGACAGGCCGGCCTGGTTCGGTTTTAACCCAGTTCGGTTCGTCACTGTATCTATAGTGTATATTTGTGAAATATAGTGGTTTTCTCTTAATTTATTTAGATATTTTGAATTAAAATAAACCAACACATATAAAACCAGGTCGGCCTGGTTCGGCGAACCAAACGGGCTTGAACCGGGCCGAACCGGCCACTCCAAGAGCTGGGAAAAAATCGAACATAATTACTCCATATTTTGGAATTGGACGGAGGAAATGTGTATCTAGCTGCGACTTGGATTAACCTGCACTCGCATCACCTCTTCACAGACTATATCATCCGCTCGAGATGCCATTGCTAGGAACAGAAAACCAAATGAAGGTGACGTGCCATCATACATGGATATCCATGCCTCACAAGAGAAACTAATCACATTCGAGTCAAGTGCTGAATCAGGCAGCTAGGACAGTATTCAAAGCAGATTTTCGCGGTCTCATAATTAGTTTCACCGCCTTCAACTCACCTAATTGAATCCTCTTGTATGTTGTCATCGATTTCATTCCCCAAATACTCCTGCTGCACTATTAATGCTACGCTAGTAAACATTTCCAATAGCCTGCAGGACGCCAGGACATGACATGAGTTACTCCACCTCACATCCCACTGAAGCTGTTTTGTTGGTTGGTCTGATCTAATACTCTACCACCCTGTAATCCTAGCTTTCCATGATAAAACTATTCTTCAGTTTGAAATTGGACGGTCAGGTCTTGTATGCCCAGCTCATGATATAATCCATGCACATATTCAAGCACTGATGGTTCATCAGAACCACCATTCTTCCCCTACACAAACAGTTCCAATCCAGTCGCATTTCAGTAACAGCCTCTTTTGGGTAGCTTTGCAGCAGGCAAAATAATACTTACGCGAATGGAGAGAGAACCAACAGCATGACCAGGTACAAGCTCCCAAAATCGACTTTGGCATACTTCAGAAACATCCTCAGAGGCAGTTATCTGAAGCATATCCATTGCAAGCGTGTAAGGGCAGCTTTGGAGTTCTAAAATGATTAAGACTATGCAAACCATGTTTACCTACCTGTCTGCAGCACTTCATGAATGCTGAAGGTGGTACATTGCCAGGTGCAATCTGCAGTAGGATATTACCAGTAGCTTTAAACAGTGGCAAAACAAGCATGAACACTGCCACTGAAACAATTCCCAGGCATAGCACTTCTGCATTCTCGACCCTGACAGTAGCCGAAGAAAATTCTGTTAGCCAAGAGTCATAATGGTCTACATAAGATTGCTGGAGAACTCCCAAAATGTATTACCCCAATGAAAGAAGCCAAGAAGCTAGAATCAAGCCTGCACTGAGAGAATTGACAAATGTCAACTTAAATAGAAGGCAGCAAAGATGGAAAAAAAATTTCCAGAGAAGATTCATAAAAGTAGATGTCTATTTTTTGTACCTCCGCACTGAATCTGCCAGAACATGCAAACAGACAGAGTGATAATTCATATCCTCAGCTCTCCTGTAAACTCTAGCTAGGTATGTACTTAAACTCTAAATATTACGTCAGATAGATCTTACCATTCGATTAACACGTCTTATGCCAAATGTGTTTTAGGCTGTCCCAAGCGGGACTAGTGGCGGTCCGGGGTTCTACGGTGGTCCACCACCGTATCGTGGTGGATTCAGGGCACCACCTCCCTACCAGAGCTACTACGGGGCCCGCCACCTCCCCCTCACCAAGCTCTGTACAACGGCCCACCCCCTCCAGCAGGTGACTATATGGGCCCAGCTCGCCCACATGGTGGTTACTCGTACGTTCCTGAGGCAGTAAGTCATTTGACCTCAAATTATGTGTTAATACTTTATTTCAACACATACCATTAGCTAATAAGTCCATATTTGTTTTAAGGGTTCGGGTTCTGCTGCCCCAGCAGCAGCTCATGCGCACGAGGGAGGGGACACATCGGGTAGCCAGGAGGCCGACTTCGTCAACAACCTGTTCGATGGCGCTCCCCCATTGTTTACCTAGCCGTCCCTACCCCCTTCAGGCGATCCTCCGTCTAGCGAGCACTAGGTAACTAGCTAGTTGAAGATATATACGTTTTGGTTATCGTACGATTGTGATTGATATATTGTACATATGTGTCTGTCATGCGGGCTGTTTGGATGGTTTGATGGGTATTAGATGTGAACTGTGTGCATTTTAATTATTTGAGCGTATTTGAGCCTGTCAATTGTGATTTTGTCGCATGCGTGCGACGAATGGGATATATGCACTGTGGGCTTTTGGGTTTGCAGGTGCAGCAGCTGCTGCTGCTGTTTTCTGGATTTTTTTTACAAAAATAAATCAATTTTTTTTACTGGACAGTTATACTCTCGACGGCAGTCATCAGGCCGTCGATACTACACAAGTGCTGGAGAGGCTATTCTCGACGGCCCCCTAGACAGCCGTCGAGACTACACGACCACGTGGACAGGCTAGTTTCGACGGTTTTATCTGTGACCGTCGAGACTACAAGATAGTTTCGACGGTTTTACCTGTGACCATCGAGACTACGTGACCACGGAAGGCTCGGTTCGTGGGCCCGCTTTTGCTTTATCTCGACTGTTTCATCCGTGGCCGTCGAGACTAAGCCCGTCACGTGGTAACGGCGTCTGGGGTACTTAACTCGACGATTTATATTTTAGCTGTCGAGATAACTTCTCTCGACGGCCAAGCCGTCGAGATAAAGTACCTCTCTCGACGGAGTTATCTCGACGGCTTTCTCTCGACGGCTAGCCGTCAAGACAACGTTATCCCGACGGCTTGTGCGCTTTGTTCGACGGTTTTGGCACTCGAAACTGTTGACATTTCCTGTAGTGGTTGCCGTATAGAATCTAGATTCTCCTGGTCGTAAGAGGGAAGGCAAAGCAAGGAGGATGGTGTGTCTCTCAATCTAACCCTTCTAATTGAAAGGAGAAAATAATGATGGTACCTCTGCCACAATACGAAACAATGTTTTGTTCGACATAGATCATCCCGTGTTGTTGACGTCTTGTTTCTTAAATTATGTGATTATATATTCTAAATATTTTTTCATGTTGTTATCTATTATAAATATTCTAAACATGTGGTCCTTGCAACGATGGTTGATGCTCCGATATCGTTTGTAATATCCATTCTTCTTTTATTTAAAAGCCAACTAAAATTTACAGGTTAAGATTTGTTATTTTATACAAGTCACACACTATAATACTTTGTAGTTTTTTTTAGCTCTTTTAGTGGTTCTGCTAAAATATCATAAGAAATCATTTTAATATTTTTTTGAACAAAAGGCGAGATGCCATTTTCATTCAAAGGAGGGAATAGAGTGAAAAAAATACAATAGTTAGGTGCACTACCCACTTGCACCTAGACCACCATGAATTACCACCCAAGAACAGACGACGACAGGGTCAAGTCATTCCTAACCGCAACGGCAACGTACATCAGTCGGCCAACTACCGACACTCCAGAAGATCCGGTTATTTCGTTCCTTCCAGATATTCCAACAGGTGTAAATAATAACTCGGTCATCTGCTCTCCTATCCGGACCACCTCCCCCTAGTGAGTCCCACCAGTTCCCCAAGGACGGCACCACGGCCGTAGTCGCATCTGTGGAGATCAAACTCGGTTGGAGTAGGACCCACACTTACCTGACAAAGGGGCACTCCCAAAGCATGTGAGTATGCGTCTCATCGGCCTCAGCACAGAATGCACACAACGGATTGCATTGCCATCCTCTCGACAGCAAACGATCCGCTGTTTGTAGCCTGCTCTGGATAGCAATCCAGAAAAAGAACCGGCATTTGTGCTCTGCCCTGGCTCGCCAGATCCTCCTATAGTCATGAACCTCTAAGGAACCTACAAACTGGATGTTATACACGGACCTAGCCGAATCGGACCCTCCTCTTGTTAAGTTCCAGACGATAGAATCTGGGACGCCATCTTGCAGAAGAGTACCCTGCAAGGCGGACCATCATTTTAATATAAAATTAGTCATTGCAAACCTCCTTTTCCTCTCCAATTTTTTAATTTACATGCTACTCGGACTTTCCAGCCCAACCAAACGTGTGGGGAAAAAAAACAGCCACCTAAATTAAAGTGCAAAAGCAGGCAAACATATTTCATTTCCCAGTGGCTACTGGCGGGTGTGCGTTGGCTCCACTTTTTGCAGGGGCACATCAACTCATCAAGTAGCAGCGGCGCTACATAGATGTCGCGGTCTTGCAGACGCCACGAGAGGGGCAGGGGCAGCCTTTCTTTTCTCTCTAGCTGGTCAGGTCCGGCTCGGTGGTGCCTCCTCCGGACAGGGCCTTGGGCGCACCTGTGAGTTTCCAGGCCGAATCAATTCGTTCACACCGATCGAATTCAATGGACGCAGCAACAGTCGTCGCAGTAGCACTGCTATTTACCTACCTGGGGTCACCGATCGAGTCAGTGGCGATCTCGACGAAACGTATTACAAAGGTACATGTGTCTGCATGGACTGCAGCTGCAGGTGGGCGTAACCAAGGGAGGAGGAATAGCCGAATAGCCAAGGCAAGGCACGGCGTCCAGGGGAGATTGGGAGAAGATAAAACATCGCACACCAAAGTCACAAAATAAAACAATGCACACCAAAGTCACACAAGATAAAAATACATTTCACACCTCTTACCACCTCAAGGTCGCCTATAGAAATATGTGGCTCGTATTCTGTCTGCAGCGGCGGCTGACTCTTTTTTGGCCTCAGCACGACATCCTTCCCCCAGTGCATTCATTATCGGGAGGATAGATTCTTACAGAGATTATAGTTGGAAGAACTAATAAATGTTGCCGGGTTAATCTACCATGGCCATCAATCGCCACCGGAGTTGATGTGCACTTTCAGGTTGCTCGAGCATCGCTGAGATTCTTTTGACCGCTATTTTGGGCATGGTTCCACTAGTTGGCACTCTGTTTTCTTTTGGTATTTTTTGGAGGTTCGTTTCGCCATATTTATGACTTTGTAATAAGCGTTTGTGTTGGTCGTATGCATCTCTAGTTGATTTAGAGGCTAGAGGTTATCTTCCATTATCTCATAAAAAGAACCACCTTAAGGGTGATCAATCGATAGCTATAAGAGTATTCTAACATGTTCTAAAAAAACAGATCTCTGTAACATTGTTTTTTCGATTGAATCCATGGATAGGATATAATATCAAAAAATTGTGGGCACTCGATACAAATATTAGAGAACCAAATAAAAACAAAAAATATGAAGAAACATTGAGGCCTTGTTCTTTTGAGTTGAGACCAGCTTAAAATTTAAAATCTAAAAAAGTTGTGACCCCTTAATAGAAGCATTGGAGGGTCCAAAGATTTAAAAATTATTTTATAAACACTAAGAAAAACAACTTAAAACCCCATAAAAAGGACTAGAAAATGTTGTGTCGTTTGGCTTATATAAAAATGACAAATTTTTAGTTGTGACTTTTAATTTTAATTTAAGCCATGAAGAATAAGGCTTAAAAGCCTTGAAAAGACGGGTACAAAGTGTTACAATGTTTGGTATTTACAAAAATAACATTTTTAGCGATAGCTTTTATTTCTAATTTAAGTTGAAAATAACAGGTCATACTATATCCCCATCTCTAAACCACTATATATTCAATGCTCTATTTTATCCTCTCCGTCACAAAATCTCTATTCTCTACAGAAAGCATGAGAAAGAATACGGATTTCCTCAGCGTCAGGCGACTGAATTTGCGCTCCATCTCAGTCGACGATCGCCGCCGCACAGTCTCAACGTGATTCGTGCGGGGGAAGTTGCACCTGATGAGCGTCCTGATGAGCGTCGCAGACGTCGAGGGGTTTGCGCACTTGATGAGCGTCGCCGGCGAACCCCTCCTAATCGATTTTAGGGTCAGGCCAGATTGTATAATTAGAGACAACCTTAGCTTATACATATATAGAGTATAATTAGAGACAACCTAAGACACACTCGATTTTAGGGGTTTGCTCTGCGTTAAGGTATATAATTAGATTTACATATATATGTTTTCTGTAAAACACATGCAACTAAATTCTAAAAAAACAAAAAGGCATAATTGATTTTAGGGTCGTTATATGATATATATAGTAAAAATATTTGGGACTCCACGGAGTCTGTGCTCCGTACCTGTTTTGAAAACAATTAATCACGTAGTTATTGCATTCACACTTTTGTATGGCAAATGATAGTGTTGTTTTTTTTTGAGAATGATGGCAAGTCATAGATTAATTGGAATCAGAGTACAGTAACTCCATGATGAAATCAGGGATTACATGGCGGTAGGTAGCAGTACCAAGGTTCTCAGCCCCGCGAGCAAGAGAGTGAGCTGCATTATTACACAAACGATTAACATGCAAGAAAAGGCATGAATGAAAACTAGTCGCCAAGTGCTTGATTTCGCCGATAACGCTTCCAATGCTTGAACGGTCCTTGGTCGGGGAGTTGATGCATTGGACGACTGAGAGACAATCGGAGGCCAGGATAATTCTCGAAAAACTTCCCTCTGCCGCTAGCTCCAGGCTACGCCGGATCGCCAGCGCTTCAGCAAGTTCAGGCGAAGATTCTCCAGGAAGAAGGCCATGGCACGCTAACACACAATCCCCCAAGTGGTCCCAAATTAGCACACCCAGACCCACCTGCTTGCTTCTGAATAAGGCAGCATCAGTGTTGATGAAGACTGTTCCCTCCGGCGGTGGGCTCCATCTTGGCAAAGAGGATGGGTCGCGCCACCTCGGAAAAGCCACGGACTTAGAACAATGCTGCAAGATTAGATCAACATAAGCGATGATTTTGTGCACCACATGTCGAGGATGCCAGGAGGATGAATTGTTCTTCACATCATTCCTCGCAGTCCAGATGTGCCAACAAGTAACAGCCAAAACCGAATTTTGAACCTTAGAACCCCTAGACAGGAAGTTAGATATCCACCGTTTCATAGTAGACAAATGACTTCTTCTCAGCTTGAGGCCAAATTTGTCCTTGATGTCATCCCAGACAGCCCTAGCAAATGGGCACGTTAGAAACACGTGCTCCACCGGATCATCCCTATTACAGAAACAGCAACCCTCCTGGGCATTGATATGGCGCTTTCGCAGTTGAGAACCCGTAGGTAAGCAATCGTGTATCACTCGCCATAGGGTGATCTTCATTTTCCCCGGGGCATTGATTTTCCATAACGCTTTCCAAAGGTGTGAATCCTTGTCCAACGCCGAAGGAAGGCCACGGCCACTACTGCTTTGGGCTTTGAAAAAAATGGCTGACTTGGCCCAATTGTACGCCGAGCGGACCGTAAACACCCCCTTCTTCTCAAAGGGCCATGAAGCGAAGTCCGCCTCCCCCGAACGGCTGATGGGGATTTGTATAATTGCCTTAGCAACCTCCTCCTCAAACATTTCAAAAATCAGATCTTCATCCCAGGCAACACCACTAGCATCGAAAAGAAAGTTCACTGTGGTTCCCGGGGGAATTGGGGAGATGGTTCTCACTAGATAAGCGGGGAGGCCCGGGATCCAGTTATCCGAAAGAATCTTGATGGATTTGCCATCCCCCACGCCCCAACACAACCCAGATTTCAAAAGATCTCTTCCGAAAAGAATGCTGCGCCAAGTAAATGAAGCTGACCTCGGCTGACCAGCGTCCCAAAAGCAGGAATCAGAAAAGTACCTCCCTTTAAGGACCCGAGAACATAGAGAGTTAGGATCAGTGAGGAGCCTCCAACATTGTTTACCCAGCAAAGCCTGGTTGAATAAGGAGAAATCCCTAAATCCCAATCCCCCGAGAGATTTGGGGGTGGAAAGCAACTCCCACGAACGCCAATGCAATTTCCTGGCTCCATTCTAGAAGCCCTACCAGTTATCCGCAACACATTGCCTTAGTTTGTCACAAATTCCCAATGGGAGCTTGAAGCAGCTCATGAGGTAGGTTGGAATTGCTTGGATCACAGACTTCAGCCAAATCTCTTTACCAGCCCTAGAGAGAGGCCGGCCAACACAACTATTCACCCTCTTCCAGACTTTATCAGGGAGTGACCTAAAAGAGGAGATTGTTGATCTACAAATCTCAGTAGGTAAGCCCAAATACGAGTCCTGGAGAGATTCATTCGAAACCTGAAGACAGCCCTTGACCACCTCCTTAATGTCAGACGGGCAATGTTTTCCAAAGAAAATAGAAGACTTGTGCAAGTTCACCTTCTGTCCCGAGGCTCTGCAATATGAGTCGAGAGTGGACTGAAGAGCCTGGACACTCCTCAGATCGCTTCTAGCAAAGAAAATGCTGTCATCCGCGAAGAGTAAGTGCGAAATTGCTGGTCCAGTCCTCCCATTTTTGATACCCCGCAACTCCCCGAGGTCTACCTTTTTTCTCAGCAACCCAGAAAGGCCCTCAGAACAGAGCAAAAAAAGGTAAGGACTAATAGGATCACCTTGCCTCAGACCTCTAGAAGGCACCACCGGTCTGGTTAAGTCACCATTAACCCGAACCCTATATCTCACAAGGGTAACACATCGCATGACAGAATCAATCCAGTTCTGAGCAAAACCTAATTTAACCAGGCAACCATGCAGATAAGACCACTCAATTCGGTCATAAGCTTTCATCATGTCGATTTTGAGTGCAACATACGGCTTCTCTGAACGTTGTCTGCGAATGGTGTGAAGGCATTCAAAGGCCACAAGAGCATTGTCGGTGATGAGCCGACCCGGGACAAAGGCACTCTGGAACTCAGAAATCACATCCGGGAGGAAAGCCTTCAAGCGATTTGCCATCACCTTCGACGCAATCTTATAAAGAACATTGCATAAGCTTATGGGGCGAAAATTAGACAGGTGAACAGTGTTGAGGACCTTAGGGATAAGGACGATGACGGACTCCCTGATGAAATCAGGGATTACATAGCGGTAGGTAGCAGTACCAAGGTTCTCAGCCCCGCGAGCAAGAGAGTGAGCTGCATTATTACACAAACGGTTAACATGCAAGAAAAGGCATGAGGGGAATCTACTCGCCAAGTGCTTGATATCGCCGATTACGCTTCCAATGCTTGAACGGTCCTTGGCCGGAGAGTTGATGCATTGGACGACTGAGAGACAATCGGAGGCCACGATAATTCTCGAAAAACTTCCCTCTGCTGCTAGCTCCAAGCTGCGCCGAATCGCCAGCGCTTCAGCAAGTTCAGGTGAAGAATCTCTAGGAAGAAGGTCATGGCACGCTAACACACAATCCCCCAAGTGGTCCCGAATTAGCACACCCAGACCCACCTGCTTGCTTCTGAATAAGGCAGCATCAGTGTTGATGAAGACCGTTCCCTCCGGCGGTGGGCTCCATCTTGGCAAGGAGGATGGGTCGCGCCACCTCGGAAGAGCCACGGACTTAGAACAATGCTGCAAGATTAGATCAACATAAGCGATGATTTTGTGCACCACATGTCGAGGATGCCAAGAGGAAGAATTGTTCTTCACATCATTCCTCGCATTTCAGATGTGCCAACAAGTAACAGCCAAAACCGAATTTTGAATCTCAGAACCCCTAGACAGGAAGTTGGATATCCACCGTTTCATAGTAGACAAATGACTTCTTCTCAGTTTGAGGCCAAATATGTCCTTGATGTCATCCCAGACAGCCCTAGCAAAAGGGCACGTTAGAAACACGTGCTCCACCGGATCATCCCTGTTACAGAAACAGCAACCCTCCTGGGCGTTGATATGGCGCTTTCGCAGTTGAAACCCCGTAGGTAAGCAATCGTGTATCACTCGCCATAGGGTGATCTTCATTTTCCCCGGGGCATTGATTTTCCATAACGCTTTCCAAAGGTGTGAATCCATGTCCAACGCCGAAGGAAGGCCACGACCACAACTGCTTTGGGCTTTGAAAAAAATGGCTGACTTGGCCCAATTGTAGGCCGAGCGGACAGTATACACCCCCTTCTTCTCAAAAGGCCATGAAGCGAAGTCCGCCTCCCCCGATCGGCTGATGGGAATTTGTATAATTGCCTTAGCAACCTCCTCTTCAAACAATTCAAGAATCAGATCTTCATCCCAGGCGACACCACTAGCATCGAAAAGAAGGTTCACTGTGGTTCCCGGGGGAATTGGGGAGATGGTTCTCACTAGATAAGCGGGGAGGCCCGGGATCTAGTTATCCAAAAGAATCTTGATGGATTTGCCGTCCCCCACGCCCCAACACAACCTAGATTTCAAAAGATCTCTTCCGAAAAGAATGCTGCGCCAAGTAAATGAAGCTGACTTCGGCTGACCAGCGTCCCAAAAGCAGGAATCAGAAAAGTACCTCCCTTTAAGGACCCGAGAACATAGAGAGTTAGGATCAGTGAGGAGCCTCCAACATTGTTTACCCAGCAAAGCCTGGTTGAATAAGGAGAAATCCCTAAATCCCAATCCCCCGAGAGATTTGGGGGTGGAAAGCAACTCCCACGAACGCCAATGCAATTTCCTGGCTCCATTCTAGAAGCCCTACCAGTTATCCGCAACACATTGCCTTAGTTTGTCACAAATTCCCAATGGGAGCTTGAAGCAGCTCATGAGGTAGGTTGGAATTGCTTGGATCACAGACTTCAGCCAAATCTCTTTACCAGCCCTAGAGAGAGGCCGGCCAACACAACTATTCACCCTCTTCCAGACTTTATCAGGGAGTGACCTAAAAGAGGAGATTGTTGATCTACAAATCTCAGTAGGTAAGCCCAAATACGAGTCCTGGAGAGATTCATTCGAAACCTGAAGACAGCCCTTGACCACCTCCTTAATGTCAGACGGGCAATGTTTTCCAAAGAAAATAGAAGACTTGTGCAAGTTCACCTTCTGTCCCGAGGCTCTGCAATATGAGTCGAGAGTGGACTGAAGAGCCTGGACACTCCTCAGATCGCTTCTAGCAAAGAAAATGCTGTCATCCGCGAAGAGTAAGTGCGAAATTGCCGGTCCAATCCTCCCATTTTTGATACCCCGCAACTCCCCGAGATCTACCTTTTTTCTCAGCAACCCAGAAAGGCCCTCAGAACAGAGCAAAAAAAGGTAAGGACTAATAGGATCACCTTGCCTCAGACCTCTAGAAGGCACCACCGGTCTGGTTAAGTCACCATTAACCCGAACCCTATATCTCACAAGGGTAACACATCGCATGACAGAATCAATCCAGTTCTGAGCAAAACCTAATTTAACCAGGCAACCATGCAGATAAGACCACTCAATTCGGTCATAAGCTTTCATCATGTCGATTTTGAGTGCAACATACGGCTTCTCTGAACGTTGTCTGCGAATGGTGTGAAGGCATTCAAAGGCCACAAGAGCATTGTCGGTGATGAGCCGACCCGGGACAAAGGCACTCTGGAACTCAGAAATCACATCCGGGAGGAAAGCCTTCAAGCGATTTGCCATCACCTTCGACGCAATCTTATAAAGAACATTGCATAAGCTTATGGGGCGAAAATTAGACAGGTGAACGGTATTGAGGACCTTAGGGATAAGGACGATGACGGAGTCGCAAAGCCCCTCAGGGACATCCTCTCCTGCCAAAAAGCTCCGAACTGCCCTGCAGATGTCCCCCTTGAGAAGATCCCAATGCGTCTGAAAGAAAAGAGCCGAGAAGCCGTCGGGCCCCGGAGCTTTGGTAGGGCCCATCTGAAAGAGTGCCGCCTTTATCTCATCCTCAGAGTACGGCAAGCACAAGGCCTCATTCGTGGACTCGTCCACTTTAACAGGAATGGCACCCAGGACCTCCTCCAAAGCCTCACAGGGTTCAGAGGTGAATAAAGTACCATAGAAGTCTTCAGCCATCGCCAACATCCCCCCCTGGTCCAAACAGAGAGAGCCATCAGGACGGGAAAGGGCTTTGATCTTATTTGAGTGACGTCTAGCAGAAGCACGGGCATGAAAGAAAGCCGTGTTCCGATCTCCCTCCCGAAGCCAAGCCACTCGGGATCTTTGACGAGCCATGATCTCTTCCCTCTCAAAGAGCTTGCAAAGTTCCTGCTCAATCACCTTTTCCTCGCGGATCACTGAGTCATCAACAGGAGCTCCACGAAGAGATCGCAGCCTCCTCTCCAAACCGCGAATCTTCTTCCGCACTGAACCAAAAGAAATAGAATTCCAGTCCCGCAAGCATCCAGCAAGCTGTTGCAGCCTCTTCCACATGGATTTCAAAGGAGGGATATCGTCCCCCGCCAGACCCCAGGCATTCTCCACCACAGTCATGTAATCGTCCGCCCGAAGCCATGCCGCCTCGTAGCGGAAATCTAGCTGCCCTTGACTCGGCCGTCGGGTTGAGGAATTGCACCTTCCATTTAGGTCAACGGAAATGGCGAAGTGATCAGAAGAGGAAGTGACCACATTCTTAACCTGAACAGCCTCAAAACGAAGCACAAAATCACCATTGGCTACCACCCGATCAAGGCGAACTTTTATATTGTTCTGACCAAGTTGTCTGTTCGTCCATGTGAACTTTGGTCCAACAAAACCCAGGTCAGCAAGACCACAGTCCTCCAAGCAACTTTGAAACTGCTCCATCTGCCTCGTGGTCCGAACTCTGGCACCAAAGTGCTCGTCCGGAGAGAGCACCTCATTAAAATCACCACAGACAAGCCACGGCCCTGCCCATTGGCTACAGAGACGTCTGAGCAGATCCCAGAAAACGTTCCGAACCAACAAGCTGTTGCAGCCTCCACATGGATTTCAAAGGAGGGAGATCGTCCCTTCCAAACCCCAGGCATTCCCCACCACAGCCATGTAATCGTTTGCCCGAAGCTAGGCCGCCTCAAAGCGGAAATCTAGTTGCCCTTGACCCGGCCGTTGGGTTGAGGAAGTGCAACTTCTATTCAGATCAATGGAAACGGTGAAGTGATCAGAAGAGGAAGTGACCACATTCTTAACCGAACAGCCTCGAAACGGAGCACAAATTCACCATTTGCTACCACACGATCAAGGCGAACTTTTATATTGTTCTGACCAAGTTGTCTGTTAGTCCATGTGAACTTTGGCCCAACAAAACCCAGGTCAGCAAGACCACAGTCCTCCAAGCAACTCTGAAACTGCTCCATCTGCCTCGTGGTCCGAACTCTGGCACCAAGGTGCTCGTCCGGAGAGAGCACTTCATTAAAATCACCACAAACAAGACACGGCCTGGACCATTGGCTACAGAGGCGTCTGAGGAGATCCTAGAAAACGGTTCGAAGCTCACGCCTCGGTTCACCATACACGAAGGTTGCCCTCCAAGTTTCACTGTTATCCGAAGAAACTAACATGTCTATGCAATGTTGGTTGTAGCCCCGCACAGACACGTTGAGATTAGAAGACCAGAAAAGAGCCAGGCCACCACTCAATCCCACACAGCTGACAGGAAAGGAGTTCTGGTAACCCAAGGACCACATCACATTCTTAACTTTAAAATCCTCCATCTTAGTCTCGGAGAGAAAGAGGAGGGTGGGCCGTAGAGATTTGACAAGCCAGCGAAGCTCGCCAATTGTCGTGGCCGACCCCAGACCACGACAATTCCAACAAAGAAGACTCATTGCGTGTGGCGGGACTGCACAGCAGCCTCCGCCGGATCCGCCGATCGAGATTGGTTCACCCTCTGCTTCTTGGTAGTATCAGTATCTCCCATCCTTTCCTCCTCAGAGTACATCGGGGATGGGACAAACTTCTTGGACAAAGGAACCAGAGCCATCTGCAAATTGTCAACAGATTGATCCAAGCGGTCCTCTTCTAGACAAAGCACCTTGGCGGGTTTCCTTTTTTGTCCAGCGACTGCACTTTGCTTAACAGAATCAGGGAAGAGCACCACCCCTGAGGTGGCCGCGCTCCCCCGACCTCTACCGCGGCTGGCTCGAGCTCCACGGCCGCCACCTCTCGCTTTACCAGCCGTTTTCAAAGGGGAGGTCACCTCCGCCTCTTTCCCAGACGCCGTCGGAGTGGAGACATTACCACGACTCCTAGAGGCACTAGGTCCGTCCGAACCCCCCGAAGATCTAGGGTCAAATCCAGCTGCTCCGGCACCTGTCGAAGACGACGCGTTGCCAGATTTAGCACTGTTGGGCTTCTTAATCAGGTCCTCCAAGACACAGATCTTCTTGGCTGCATAAGGCAGATTGCCATCTTCGTCCCGTTCCGCCGGAGTAGAGCAAATCAGGAAGGAATGACCAAGCATGCCACAAGAGAAACAGTACAATGGCATTCTCTCATACTTCACCTCATAAGACTCCAAGGATTTATCTCGGGAGGAAAAAACCGTGACATACCGGCGAATTGGTACCTCCACGTTGATTTCCACCCGTACTCGCATGAAACCTCCCCAACAACAACCACTGTCATCAGCATCCACCTTCAGAACTCTCCCCAACGACTTTGCAATTTCTTCTCCCCTGAAAGCCGACATCAACCTATAGGGAAGGGCAATGATGCGCGCCCAAATTGCCAAACGGTCAAACCGAGCTTGCAATGGTTTAAAGTCCGCATGGTATTTCTTCAGAAGGACGGCGTGTTTCCCTACCATCCATGGCTCCCGCTCGAGCACTCTATCTCTATCCAGATTTGTTCCGAACTCTGCCAGGAACATATTATCCCCCACTGAGTTGAACAAAAGGTTCTTGGGATTTCCCCACGCCGGGCGCATTGCCGACGAAATCGTCTGAATGTTTATACTTGTTGTTGGCTAGCATCGTCGTGTGCTATTACTCTCTCTTGCGTTGTGGATTTGATTTTGGTGCAAATATCCATGTCAGACTATCCGATATCAACATCGAAACATCCGAGGAAAAAAATTTGTAACGCCTATTCACCCCCCTCTAGGCGGCATCCCGATCCTTCACCTCTTCAGAGTTCTCTCTCTAGCGCTCCGGTGCTCGGTCCCTTGCCCCCGGCGGCGACGGCGACTTCGCCGGCCGCCCTGAAGCTGTCGTCGGGTGTCCACAGCACCCTGACCGCTGGCACCTCTTTCACCGGCACGGAGCAGCGAGGCGGTCCCCTCCGGCGTGCAATGTTGCGCGTCAACGTGCACCGCCTCCACGGCCTGCGCGGCCCTAGAGAGATGGCCCTCTCTAGCTTGCAGTGCCACCATCAATGGCCCCTGCCCTTCGTTGCCCATTGGCGGTGCGTGGTGGCGTGCGGCGGCGAGGATTGCCTAGCGCCTGCACGGGCGGTTCTCGCAGACGCGTGGCGCGTCGCGGTCCTGATCTGCGGCACGTCGATGCCTCTCCGCGATCTACTTTGGGCAATCGTCGGCATCCGTCTATGGGTGATCTTACCAATCGTCTTTAGTGTTAATTGTGGATAGTTGTGCAGCAACTTCTCGCGACGCCATCTTCACCTCTACTCAGTGGTTGTCATACAGGCCCGAATGCTGGAGTCATCTAGGCATCGACTCACGGAATCACTTACTTCGGTGACTCATCCTGTCATCAGATGGAACCTACGGACTCTAGGCATGTGCCCATTGGCTATCTCACGACTGCCATCGTGGGGTGTGCGTCTGAAGAAGGTATGCATGTCTAGGAGTTCGTGCTCGATTGTAGTTGGCTAAGGCTGGGAGGTATGGTGACATTGGCTTGGCTAAGGCTGGGAGGTATGGCAACATTGGCTTGGAAAGGACGGAGAGGCAACACTGGGGGACTTCGATTTGGTGGTGCTTTGGGTACCGGTTCATCGACTCCGAGGAAAAAATCTCTATGTTTGGCCTTAGTTGGTTGTACCTGGCAATGGTGGCTTGGGTGTCACTCACTTGTTGAAGTCATCGTCTGGAGTTTGAAGTGTTTGCTCAACATGGTAAAAATCAATGTTTTGGGCTTTAGTGCTTGGACCATGACAATGGTGGGACGCTTTCGTGTGACTTCCTTTTTGGAGGCATTGTTTTTGGATGGCCATCCTCACAGTCCAAGTGTTGCTTTAGTGTGGCTCAGATCTGAAGATTAAGTTGTGTGTTGTAGTTTGTTGCGGCATGATTTTTGACGTCATGTCGTTATTTTTTAATAATCATAGGTTGTGTGCATCCTAATTATGCAGAAACCGGAAGTGGTCTTGCATCGATTTGTATCATCTTGGTGTAATTGTCTAAGAGTAATAAAACTTTCTTTATCTAAAAACAATCATGAGCAAATGAGTTATCCATACTCTCCATGGTGTAGCCAATTACTTGAAATAGGCATGTCATTTATATATAGTAAATAAACAACATCTTCAATATTTTAGTTACAATGTTATCTCAAAAATTAACATGAACCGATACGTAATACTGTGCATGCTCTTTATAATTAAACTATTAGTAGCCGGCCATTTTTTCTTTCATTCCTTTTTCTAATCTAAATTGAAGTCTTTATAAGTAGCTGGCTTGGCATTATTGAAGATGCCCCCGTACACCTGGCAGGTGCCATGAAGTAGTGATTATGCTCAAGACTAAGGCCCAGTTCTTTTCAGCTTTTTAGCTTAACGGCTTAACAGCTTAACGCTTATCTACGTTTTAAAAAGACATATGCTTTGAGTTTTTTATTCTGTTTTTTCGCTGTGTTGAAGGTAGGTCCTAGCGCTTTGAAAAGCAAGTTAAACGAAATGGATTCGAATCTCGAGACTACCTTGACAAGCTCTCGAAATTCAGTCATTTAAGCCGTTCAGCCGTCCAGCTGTTTAGATCAGCTCAAAAGAACATGACCTAAGATGACAAAGAACGGAGCAGGGGGCTGCAAAATTGCAAATAATTAGGAAGAAACACAAGTAACCAAGCCCAGAAAGAGTAGCCTAAAAGTTGGGCTGAGCAGTGAAGCCAGGCCTTTGGCATCCCGGAAGATGAGCCCAGTGAGGGCTAATGGGCTTTTCCCTGCCTTTGGGCGACCTTGCAGGCTTGCACTGACCGACCGGGCCGATCCGCAATCAGTAATGCGACGATGAGGCGGACGGCGGCGTTGCTGCTGCGCCACGGCGGCGGCGGCGGCGGCATCCCGCAGGCGCTCGCGGAAGTGCTCGTCTGCCCCCTGTCCAAGAATCCTCTCAGGTAGGCGACGCAAAACCAACCCAAGAAAGAGCGGCCTCTCTTCTCCTCTCTCGCCAGTCTCCATCCGCCGCCGCTCGCCACCCCACTCACCTGCCTGCCTGCCTGCATGGGTTTCACTTGCCGAGCAGGTACTGCGAAGCCAGCGGGTCTCTGGTCAGCGACGCCGTCGGCATCTCCTTCCCGGTGAGTCCCGGCGGTTCCTCCCACTCCGCTACTGCCTGCGTTGGTTTCAATTGTCTAGTCGCCTGCCCTTGTGCCGCCCACCTGTTTGTCGTGTTGCTTTAACCAAATTTATGTTCAAGAATGTGAAAAAAATAGTCTTCTTTAATTTGTGCCACAGTGACAGTACTTGTAACTTGTAAGCAAGAACGATATGGGGATTTGGAAGGGTGTGTCTTCTGGTTATTGACGAGTTTTTGATGTAGTAATTTCGATTGGGAACTGTGAATGATGGGCGGACCGTATAACATGACCTGACTTGTGCATTCCCTGATTTTCTGCAAACTGACCTACGGATGGATGAATATTGTGGATGTTGTATGCATCACCTTTAAGTTGGTTGCTTAAGATAAGATATTGTTATTGGCATAAAGATGAGGTTACTTGATAGCTAGAGATAAGATTTCATTTGTTGAATTTAGATTGAATACGTTTATGCAAGAAAGAAGCTGCTATCAGTTTCTTTTTCCCTGTGTCACAACACGCAGTCCTGTGTGCTGGTGCAAATCTTCTTTCCATCTGGGCTGGAGCCTCCTTGCTCAGCCCTCATTGCCGCTGGTGTTCATGGCATGCCCACCGAATTGTACACTAATACAATTCCGGCCTTATTCAGAGACCAGTCCATAATACAGGCCATGCATAATATCTCAGAGAACCAGCATTACCAACCAACAATGGAATATGTGGATCTCGAATTACCAACTTTAGCATATGTGGATCATGTTTGCTTTTCTGAACTAAGTATTACTGTTATTATTTGTGGATAATCTCCATGTCATGAGTGGGACAAAGTAGATGAGTGAAAATGCGAAATTGATCAAAATGCACACCAAGAGACTCACTGCTCACAATTAAAATTCCCCTTGGAAAGGGGAATAGATATATATACTTGCATCTTAAGTGAAAAACATGTGAAGCACGCTTTGTAGAGAAATAAATGGAAAATTAATCATATGAGATTGCTAGAATTTAAATGTGTCGTTTCCTTTAGCATGGATTGTCTATCTTTTTACCTTTCTTTGTCAATAATTGCCCCTATATCTAGTGATTTTATTCATCGTTTTTGTGTACACTTTATTTTGTCTTGATGTAAACACCAGATAGTTGATGGTATTCCTTGTCTTGTCCCAAAAGATGGAAAGTTGCTTGAGGACCACCAGGAGAAATCAGAAGGATGTGGCTCTAGAGATTCCACCACCATTAGTGAAAAATGATCCACATGTTCGCATCTTCTGCGCTAATAGTTTTTGAGCAAAGCTGTTGTGGTAATAGTTGATAAGGATCTTAAGAATAACAGAGTTAGCGTGCTTTTCAGAGCACTGCATGCAGTAGTAAATCATTCCACCGATGATGATTACTTGATTATTTTTTTTTAAGGTTATTTACAAGATTATTGTTGAAACTTGTAAAAAGGCTCTATAATTTGACTATTCATCCAGTCTTGGTGTTTCATATTACGATTTACGCATCATCTTCTCCAAACAACATTGAGATCATTGCAAATTTGTGGCTGTTGTATTTTGGGAGATCTGAACATTTGCCACCTAAAAAAAAAATGTGCAATAAGCTTGGTAGTTGTTATATTAATGTTGGTACTACTGAATTGTCGTAAACCTGGACCCCAAATTATTCTGCATTTTCATCACAAAGGTCTTTTTAAGGAAACTTGCACTGATGTTTGAGGAGGCAAGTATCTACACCTGAAATGTATAACTGATTTTTTTAATGAAAAAGTATCTGCATCTCAGCACCTGAAATGAGATGTATGTGTGTGCTGTAAGGACTTGGGAGGATTTCCCAGAACCGGCCATGGATATTACTTCAATCATTTTTCCTTTGTCTCATTTCCTTCCCCATATTTATTGGCTTTATATACTGCCATTTCCAAGGGAAAAGGTGAGTGAGGGAGGGAGGGAGGGCGGGAGGGAGAGGAGAGAGAGTGAGTTGGACTCCTGTAACGTTGGCACCAGAAAACAAAAATAGAAAGAAAGAAAGAAAAATCCTTCATCTCTCTCTGACCTTCCGGCAACATGGAATGCATGGATGCATATACACGCGGTTCTGGTGCAGCACCCCAACAACCGTTATATTCCAGCACATTCTCCTGAACATCGCATGATTGATATGTCCTGCTCTACCAATCTAAAATTCTTGGTCGCCATCTACTCATGCAAAATTGTAATGGTTGTCTACCAAGCTTCTCACCACAAATCAAACGGATTGGATTATATATAATGAGAAATTCAAGAGGAACATGAGCGATGCAACATGTCACAGATAGAACTGGATCCTCTTTGATTCACGGTTCGATTTGATTTGTTGAGCAAATAATAAAAAAAAATTGTAATCTTTGAGAAAAAACCTATAATCTTTGAGAAAAACCCTATAGAGTTAAAAATTTTAACACAAAATGTTACACTGAACGGTCTATATAAAAACAATAAATTTTGGCTCAACCAAACTAAATCGCACCAAACCACGAATCAAAAAACCCTAATCATATATGATCAGTGACAGCTCACCTCCCCTACATTAATTTTTCAGGGATGAATAGCTCAGGTCAGTGTACCTAACCACTGATCACTCACTCACTGATGATACCTCCGGTTGCTTACAGGCTACTGAAGTTAGCCATGGGAAAAAGCTCACCAGATTTTGTGCTGATGAAGCAACAGCCAGGCAAGTTGTTCAATGGAAAACCTATGTTTGGCTGCACCTGACAACACCGGCCATCAGCCTCGAGTAATGAGTTCTATATTACTGGCAGTTAACGACGCTTACAGAAGAGAGAAAGCTCTCGCCTTTCCACGTACATCTTTTCCTCGTTGAAGTATATATACAAGTGTTCATGATGAATTGTTTGATGCACACAATCTCTAAAATGCAAGTTCGATCACTTATCACTTTTGCAAATTGTTTTTACAAACCAATGAAACTATTATCGTTTGGCTGCCAAGAATTCAGTTGAAAACATTCAGATGGATTTCAAATCCGATTCTTGCTAGATTTTAATTTGGTTGATGGCAATTCCAATTTCATCTTTCCAGTTTGGGTGCCACATGCATGGAATTCAATGATATTGTGGGTACCACACTAGCGCCCAACTGGCCCACAAATTTACATAAAGATGCCTCTATCAATGCTGAATCATCTCTCCCAATTAATTTTATGAATATTTATAGTGTGGCCGTCATATTTAATTTTAAATTGGGAACTTTCATGAAACCAAATTAACTTGATATAATCATGCAAACTTGTTCCAGTTAACTTCTCTAACGACCATCTCAAACAATCTCGGTTGATTTCATGAAAACAATATGATGTGAACATGTGATTTATGAAATTTTCTACTGCGGATTCTAGACAAATGACAAATTTAAGCCTTGTCCTTTTTCAGCTGAAAGTAATTATAAATTTTAATCTGAAAAATTTGTAAACCCTCGAGAGGGGCCTTGTGAAGTTCAAAAAATTATGGAAAAATTATTTTAGGAGCTCTAAAAAGAACCATTTAAAACTCCAAAAAATGACTAAAAAGTACTACATCATTTGGTTTGTACAAAAAAGAAAATTTGCAGCATAAGTTTTTAATTTTAATTTAAACTAAAAAGAACATGGCTTTAAGATAGAGGTTAAAATTGTATAGCTATATCATAATTCTAGGAATTATCTTTAAAAATTATCAATTGAAACCTATGTAGCAGTGCCAACCTGTTCTATCCTTGGAATTGAATTCCAATTTCACGATTCCAGAACCAGTTTCTAGGAGCCAAACATAATAGTTTGTGTGCTTTTCATGTACTTTTGAATCTAAATATTGAAAAAAATTCATCATTAAAGTTTAAAAAGCTTGTTGTACCTACATATATATATATATCCTAAACCAAGATGCATTTGTGATTGGATGGAGCATGACTGCATGACAGCATGAGCAAACAAACTCGGGTCGTGGCCTAGATGATTGCGAGTCTTGCGACCCAATCTGAATGTGCTGTGGATTGTAAATTTGTAATTACAACAAATCCTCGTGTCAGCCATTTACTCCGGTGGTTGATTTTTAATCTGACGGCAGGGGCGTCACTACTGCTTGGGAGGCAGAGCTTCGTTGGGGTCAGCCTTGTGGCCACTGTCTAGGGAGGGCGCTTTAAACTTAACTAACGTGTCATTAGTTCTTTCTGATCCTGTACATGTCCAAGCTTCGCCTTTCGCTGCTTTCGGATCTGTATATAGCCTACCTGGCTACCTGGTTGGTGGGGTCAATTGCACAGTGGCACTATATCTTCGTACCTGAAGCCTCCTGTCAGGCTGTGGTCAGGTCAGATATACCAATGATCCTGTAGCTTAGCTTGGCTCCAACCTTTCGCATCGCAGAAGCTTTGTATCCAAGGAAAGTAAGAGAGAGAGAGAGTGAGTGAGTGAGTTTTAGGTTCACCTTCTGTATCACCATCGCTCATGATTCCTTCTGATCCCACGCATACACAATGCCATTCTCTCGCTCAGCTTAAAAGCCATCACGATCCATCCTATCCTGGTCCACTCCAAGCTCGCTGCGTTGGATCATGGCGATGATGGTGAGCCACGTGGTGGCGCTCCTCTCGTCCGCTCTCTCCGGCGGCGGCGGCGAGCGGCACTGCCGCTGGCGTTGCCGGCGCGACGACGACCACCCGGCGGGGTGCTGCGTGTGCATATCGGGCTTCCGCGACGGCGACGACATCCGGCGGCTGCCGTGCGGCCACGCGTTCCACCGGGACTGCGTCGACCGCTGGCTGGCGCTCTGCCGGCGGACGTGCCCGCTCTGCCGCCTGCACGTCGGCGGCGGCGGCGCCGTGTCAACGCCACCGGGGCTCGACGAGCTCAGCGACGATCTTGTCATCTGGTTCTCTTCTCTCTTCGTCGCTGGCTTGTAGGCAGCTCGATCGACCGTACGTCCGTTCGTGCGTAGGACAAGATCATGATTCATGGCCCATGCATTGCGAGTCTTCTTGTTGATTTGAAGGATAAATCTTGTTCGAATTCTTGGCAAACTTATAGCATATCTACATCAAATCCCACCGGAGTGTTCATATAGCTCAGCGACAGAGCAATGGAGCACAGTATCCCAGAGCTCAATTGTCGTTTATAAAAAGGCAAAATTATATAGCGATGGCCTTCCACGCATTTCCTAATCATTCATATTGATATGAATATACGAGGGGAGAATGTAAATATGATTAGAAGTTACGAGTGGGTCTTCTTCCTCCCCAGTTATGTTATTCTTCCTCTGTTTCTCGCTTACGATACGAAGCGTTTCATCTTCCCCTGTTTTTTCACTGCGCCAAGCATTTGCTGCATTTTTTATGCACAAATTAGACAGCTAACGTAGGCCGGCATGCTGTTTTTGCCTTAGGTTGTTAAAAGCATAGATACCCATACAGTTAGAATGTGTTTGGTTGGGTCTGCTTAGTTGAATTGAACGACATAAAATAGGATAGAATAAAATGGGATGGAACAAAAACTGTGTGGGATCGTTCGACCAAAACGATCGTATTATGTGATACAAATTAAAGAATCTAGTTATAGGAAAATATTTGCCCTTGATAACTGTGCTGACTAGATTAAGTTGCTCGTGTGGATATGATGTGTCAGCTTGCGTGGAGGTCGAGCCAACGTGTTGCCCATGTGGACCGCCCGTGTGGCAAAACCGCCCAGAAAACCATCTGTGGAGGGTATTTGCGCCACTAAACGTATTATAGGGTTCCACCTAAACAGTTTTGCATGTGGGGGCTAAAGTTTTTGCCTCACTATAGTTCAGGGGTTAAGTAGACTTTATCCTACAACATAAATAAGGAATATTTCATAGATCTAATTAAACTATATATTATGTACAATCTCATAAAATCTCATCCTATCAACCAAAAACGTGGTCGAGAAACTGCACCAACCAAACATCAGAACCATTTATCTAGATAATAAAAATTAGGATATTATATTTATCATTAACAGGACACTAATACGCAGTTTCGAATATGAAAAGTTGCTTAGATGCGTATAATTGTGTGTTACTTGTCAATGAGTCGCATGATTTGGCAGACCAAATCAAGGATCAGTTGACGAAATAGTCAACTAAATATCGAAGGTAATTACTTAACTAGTGACTAATGAGCACGTCATGGTATTGGAATCATACATCCATTGACTCAAATGGCAAATTTTCAATGTTGGTTGCCGGGTATTGACGGGCACAGATATTACTAATCTGATGACCTCAGCGGCCTCGCTGCCGCTGGCGCATCTAAGAGCATGCACAATAATATCTAATCTATCTTTAAGATGTGTCACATCGATTTATGTTGAGATAGAGGAAAGAGAAAAGAGAGAGAAAGATGATGTCTTTTCATAAAGGATTGAGTCTTCACACAAAATAAGACAATTATAGAGACAAATCGACTCTTCACGCAAAATAAGACAATTAAAATGTGGTTTTGTTAGAGAAAACTAGAGACATCAATGCAAATGACAACAATTTTCTGTAGATAACATGACATGTTGCTAGATAGGGGTGGAAATCGAACCAAAGGACATTTCTTTTCCAAACTAGCGTAGATTAGTTTGGAATTAATTTTATAATCAAGCCAACGAGGTTAGTGGCCAGCCAGAGTAAAAACAAAATTGTTCAAAATCGACTTATTTTACTATTGAGTCAATTAAAAAATATATTTGAAGAATTTTTTAATTGAGCCCACGAGCTCATAAACAAGATTTTTATTGGCCTTATTGCTAGAGACAATGGTTGTTTTAAGCATTGTACATGCTTTATAGTTGGATTCACCATGATATTACTCATGCGACTGCATCAAGAATCAAGGACGATGGAACAATGCGTTCTCAATTTGGTAGCCGCCCTCTTACTGGTCTCGATCGTACTAGTGACATCAATGATGCACATGTCATTCGGTATTACCCTAATCCCCTGTTTGGTGTGGGCCATGTGACACTTCACTCCTGTGCCTCATGTGCTCAAGGCTAGGTTGTTTATGGGAAATTCTTCTGTGTTCCACACTTCCATGATTAAGTTGGGCTAGCACTTTTAACACCAAAGGGTGGTACGGAAGGAGGCAAGAGCGAGTTAGTTGGATCATACCTTGAGTTGATGCCCACCTTATAATGGGTCTGAATCCACCATATGCATTTAGGTTATCGTGCTAGACATTGAGCTTTTTTACATTTATTACATGATGTATATTGTTATAGTGTATTTTCATTCCATCATTTAATTATGGTAATTATGCTATTCTTGTCATTGAGATGTAGTATATTTCGATCTTATTCATTGAATGATAGTGAAATGAACAACCCATGATTTTAGGTATTGTGCCATAAAAGAGCATTATTTTCTTAAATAGTATAAATTTTGACCTCTAACCATGAGAGTTACAACCCAATAACAAAATTCAAGTTTCCATCGTAAAACTAGCATACAAAATGTGATACATGGCAGGTTAAAAGAGTCTTAATATAGTAGTACTTGAAAGTGAAGCGAGATATATAGATGAAAAGAAAAGTTCAAACTAATAGGGAAACAACATAGAATTAGTTGCAATAGGGAAACAATGCAGAACTAGTAACAACACATGACTAGTTCTAATAAGGAAACAAAAAAAATAGTTCCAGCCAGATTGGCAACATCTAAAAATTATTCATGACCAACATGGTACAAGATGTCACAAGATACGGAGAAACATTTGCGCACATGCTTGTGCCTATTTCCGACATGTGTAATCTTTAGTTACGGGGTCCTATATTCAGGGGGCAATATATATTTCTGCCACCCTTGGCGCCTTCTTATCTTATTTCTCTGTAAAAGGATAGAACAAATACAATTACGAAAATTCAAACCATGCACATCTATGATATATATATCATATATATCTTATCTTATCTCAAATGCACCCTCTGCATTGTTTTTCATATTTAGTACAACATAGTAGAGTCATCTAAAAAATTAACATTAGAGTTTAGAAGTTTTAGTTCAAATGGAGTCTTAAATAGAAGCTGGGTAGACATTCAAAAAGGAAAAATAAACTCTCACTCACTACACCATTATGTGTGGAATTTTATTGCATCCAAATGAGAATAAAATTTTTTATCACTAATTCATTCCAAATTAAATAATTATTTAGGAATGTTGGAACTAATAAAAATTGAATATTATCATTAATGATTCATTACAAGTTTTACCAATTAGGTATGATAGAACTGATTAATTTATTTCAATACACTTATTATAGGAAAACAAGCCAATCTCGATAATATGAAATGCATTGAAGAAAACAATATCTATATTTGTAGTTACGTACAATTTGATATATCAATTGACAAATTTATGTCATTTTCCATTGATATATATTTTCTTAACCGGTGTCATTAACTTATACCAATTTACATGAGTTTATCTAACATATGTTACCTTTCCAATAAAGGAATCATGATAAAAACAAATACACAAATTAGCCCTGTTTCACATCAGCCATATATTCATGTATCATCCTAACTTCAACAAATAACCTATGCCGATTTATTGCCATGTAATAGAGACATGAAACAGACGAATATGCCAACAAAATTTGTGGAGGAGAAATAAATTGACGTGAAAGATAGTGCATGCATGGTTACCTGCATTTCTACCTCAGTTGATGAAGAAATAGCTTTCATGATGAGTTGTAGATTAGTAGTTACATCTTCGAACTACGAAAAATATGAAGCAGAAGTAGATTGAAACAAGTAGCTTTCATATGTAGCATTGATATTTTTTCCTAATAACAAGTCATTGCATTTCATGTTTAATTAGTACTTCAATTAACATACATTTTTTCTTCTACGATCTTTTCCGGCCACATTGTAGTTTATTTATCTTAACAATATAAACTAGATGATATCTTTACTCTCGTTCATTGTAACTTAGGAAGATTGAATGTGCAACATAACTCATGTACCGTACTCTTTTTTGGGAAGGTCAACACGAACATAAGCTACTTGTAACCTATAACATTATTGATATACATTTTACAACATTAATGATTAATAAATCAATTAAATTGTAAGTAGTTTTACCTAATAATTATTTGCATGGTACCAGCTAAGGTAATCAAACAATTAAGTTGCAACTAGTTTTCTTATAATATATTCCTTTTTGCAGTATAGCCAACCGAAGTGGCTTGGCTCGTAATTGCTGATAAATTTCTATTGGTTGGTGTTTTGGACTAATTTTCTTCCGCACTCGTGTCATCTGATTGCTTTCTCGCTTGATATTTTGATCACCTTAAAAAACCTAAGATTTATGAGGTGCAATTAAATCTTGGTCATCCAATAATAATGGGGTACAATTATGACAAGGAGCATCTACATTCTTAAGAATTTACATGCTTATTAATAACTATGTGGAACGTTGATGCGAGCTATATATAAATTTAGGATGTACCTTTTCCATCAATGCTTCACATATCGCGCTGCAGAGAGAAAAGGCAGCGATAACTTCCAATGCAACCCAACCCTCCTCGTTCATATGACGTTTCACGTGTTCATCTTTGCACAAATTATTCTCACTGCAAAATAGTTATTTTTAAAACAACTAATCAATGAAAGATATACAATTCTAACAAAATAAAAGGCATAACTAAATTAGAAAAGGCATCACCGAGAAGATAGAAAAAACTTGTCCTTTTTGAGATGAACACGGTCTTCAAAATACACTTCTGACCACTATTTATGTACTATTACAATTTAATTATAAACCTACTAAAATTGTATTATTGTGGAAGCACTCTTCTAGACAAAATGTGCACATGTGATTGCTATGTAATCAATGTAAATTTTTAAAAATAAATTTTAAAACTTTGACTTGCATTGTACTTCGAACAACATATATTTGCATGCATTGTACTTCGAACAACATATATTTTTAACTGGAGGGGACAATGAAAATTTTACCTGAAGTAGTACTCGATTTGAGTGCACAACTTTTTTTCCAGCTCCTCTCTACTCAAAGAGCGCAGTTTTTGTGGAAGCTCCTCCCTACTCAGTATGTGCAACTGCAGTTCCTCTCCACTTAGCCTCGCTGCTGCTTCTTCACCCAGTAGCACTTCTTCTTGCCCTACTACTAGATGTGACTCTTGCTGCTCCATAATCAAATGTGGCATGAAGTGAGGTACATCCGGCTGGGGTGCAACGTATAAACCTGGTGCATCCTCTGCTAACAATGTGAAAACAAACTAGTATAACACATAACACATTATTTTATATGCAACATTTGGTATATATCATACGAATCCTACGACGTATTGCATGTATTTGACATACCAGGCTGTGCATATGGTATCATTGGCCCATAGCA
The DNA here is from genome assembly GCA_005191435.1 of Raddia distichophylla. NCBI lineage: Eukaryota > Viridiplantae > Streptophyta > Magnoliopsida > Poales > Poaceae > Raddia > Raddia distichophylla. The sequence continues at coordinate 2,638,532 of SPJY01020470.1, forward strand.
TGAGCCATAGAACGGCGCTGTGTACTGTGCATAAAAGGGTGGCGGCGGCGGCGGCTGCGCATTGAAAGGATGCAGTGCCCAAGCGAAGGGTACATGGGGATCAGGCCACCTGCGACCTGATCCATGCCCATCTGGGTGACCCCTTCCATGGCGACGAGCATTGAAACCCTCACGGTGCTCTTGCACATGGCGGACACCGCCGCCGTTGCCATGGCCACTGGCGGTGGCACCATCGTTGAAATTGGAACCCCCTTGGTGCTGCTGCCCGTGTCGGTGTCCGGCACATCCTCCATTGTACCGCCTGCTGCCGTGGTGGCCTAGGGCGTCGCTGCTGCTCCTGTGCATCGGCATGCGCGCGGCGGACCGCCCAAGGTCTGTGGCACGCAAGAATTCCTCGCCGCCGAGCAACGCCCCAACTGTGGCCGGTGGAGCAGCCGCCTCCGCCGGTGGCGCGGCACGAGCTGGAGTGGGAGCTGCCTTCTCTGCGGGCGACGCGCGGTCACCGGAACTGGACGGAGACATCGTGGTCGGGATCAGGGGCGGCGTGACGGCACAGAACTTAGGGTAAACCTAGTATAGACGCGCGTTGACGGCGGCCGGCGGCTGCGTTTTTAATAGGATAGTAGGGTTGCAGATCGAGCGAGATGGAGCGGGAGGCGGCCGGCACGGCGCGGTGGCGGTGGCTTTGCTCTAGCGTGAGCCCTCGCCGTCGCCATGCATCCCGGACTTTGCTCCGCGATCGGGTTGTTGTTTTTCTTCCTTGCGATGGGTTTTATCCTAGATTCCCGAGGTAGTTAGGATTAGTTACCGGTTGTTTAATTTGCTTTTCTTTTAGAGCAGGATAAAAATCTTTAAAATAAAATCGTCCATTTTTCGTCAAGACTCTTGTCAATAGCAAAACATTGCACACATTTTTAGAGGGCTTAAATGCAAAACAAAATGATATATACTCCTAGAAGAACTTGTTGTCCAACTGCCGCTGTCAAGACGAAGTCGCTGAAATCTACACTATAGGAGACTGCCACATTCTCGATGGTTTATGCCGTTAAGAAAACTACAAAAACCGTCGAGTTAAATTAGTCTCGACGGCCAGCCGTCGAGGACGCTTCGTCGAGAGATAGTAATAGTCTCGACGGACCGTCGAGACTATCACTCTCGACGGCTGACGTTACAACCGTCGAGACTGATCGACCAGACGCCGTTTGCCGTAAGGGCGCCCTAGTATCGACGGCCCCAAATTAGCCGTCAATAGAGAGCAAGTGGGTCCCACCACCTAGGCAGGCTCGTGGTGACGTGGCACGGGCAAACAGTGTCGACAGTTGACGCTATAGCCGTCGACACTGTCATTGGTGGGCCCACACAGTCATGGGGCGTAGTCTCGACGGCCACGCATTGGCTGTCGAGACAGCAGCAGAACAGAAAAAATAATTTTAAAAAACCAAAAAATCACATATTTTTGCAAACCCAAACACCCCGGCATTAACATATACCCCACGTCGCATATAAGCGACCACAATTCATCAAAATTCATCAAAAGCACTAATGGATGTGTACCGACGGCTGTGTGGTGGCCGTCGAGACTGTAACTGGCAGTCAACTCTCCTGCTGATTCCTGTAGTGCTACCTCCATCGTCTTTTTCTCATTCACTAAACTCGACCAAAACCAAATTACAAAGATCACAAAGACCCAACCCAAATTATTTGGCAGAAAAGAAAATAAGAAAACTTCATCGAAAACCACCATCACCCAAAGGCATGCTAGCACGTGAAATCCCCAAGCCACAATTTCTAAAAAAAATTATCTAACCGTTTTCCTGAAAAAGTCACTAGTGTCTTTTATTATCCTTCTAACTAGGGTCTTAACAAAAGAACAAAATATGTCGCTAAATCTGTAGACAAGGAAGCAAATCCAACATTGTGGACACCTTGACCAAGTAGAAGTGTTGTCACTGCTCGAGTTCACCACAAAAGAAGATCAAAATGCCACTGCACCGAACCACCGACCAAAAACCAAATATCCTAAGGCTACTTCCGATGAAGGATGGCATGGACTACCAACCTCTCGTAGTCATTGATCTGGATGTCGGCGACAGTGAGTGAGGCCGCGGAGTCCGCACCACCTAACATTCCTAGATTTAGATGTGTCTCTCTTCCCTTAATGGTTGTTTGTTAGGTTGCGAAAAGAAAGAGAGCATAAAGATGACTAACGGTAAACAACATTTTTTTGTGGCGTCCAATTATTTTGGCCTTCTGGGTGCAACTGTGCTGGCTAACAAAAGAGACTCACCTTCGATTGTTTGTAAACAAGTGAAGCTCACGCAGCATGGCTATGTCTTATCTCAAGCAAGACTAGCATCTAGAATTCCCAGTTTTATAATCCACGCCCGGATCGAATTACATATATATAGCCACTCGTCACTTGCTTAATTAATTTGTATGTTAGGTATTGTGTCAAATATGTATACGAATAGGTTACATGGACTCTGTATTGTAATAGGCAGGGTTGGTTAGTGTTAGAGTTGGACTCTATCCAGACCTCCACTATATAAAGTGAGGCAGCCTTGGTGTACCCAAGACAACGACTTCATAATAGTAGCATAGACAAGAGGAGGTCTGCGGCCGGCAAGTGGCCGTGACCTGGTTAGCCGGTGTGCTGCGGTATTATGGATTGGGGAGGAGCGCCCATAGTCAGAGCCCCGCAGACGTAGGCGAAAGCCGAACTGCGTTACCAAACATCGTGTTTCCTGGTGTCGTTCGTGATCTTGCATCAGCGCATATCCTAACAAGTGGTATCAGAGCTTGGTTGGCGAGGTTGGCCATGCGAAAGATCTAGGGGGAGACACGAGGTTTATGCATACACGGACGCCGCGAAAAATGTCCTATCGACGCAAGGTAGAGCATGGCGGCGATCTACGATTCGATCGGTGGTGTCGGACACTTCGGGCAGGAGGCTCGAACCGTTCGATGGGCTACTGTTGACGGGGATCTACCAAGGCCAGGTGATCGGAGGCCGACAAAGTAACCGGCGAGGTCGGCAGGCGACGGCGATGACCTCGGTGTTTGCGATCAGACCAGCAAGCGTGGATGGATGTCGGATAGTTCAGAACGGCGGAGCAGTGATGCGACCGGATGTTGCACATGAGGTGCTGCATCACGACACTGAGGATGAAGCTGTGTCGTGGATGCGGATAGCCAAGGTGCGGCATGTTTTGCCATGCACGAACGATGTGGTGCATGGTGGAGGGCTGGGAAGCCTGCTCGAGGGCTTAAAGATTGGATCTGCAGGTGAAGTTGTTTTTGGGGCGGGGGCGCGCGGCGGCCTAGGCACGGGGACATGAGCGGCCCAGGCGGTGGTGGCCCAGGCGGGGGGCAGGGGCGCAGGGGCGCGCTGTGGCCCAGACGACTGGCCTGGTGGCCTAGGCAGGGCGCAAGCAGCGGCTCAAGCGGGGTTGAGGTGGTTTTTTCGGAATTTCGCAAAAAAATCAAGGTGGTGGAGGTGGAGCTCGAATTTGAGGTGGATTAGAAGTCTAAAACGAATAGAATTCACCTTTAAGGGGGTTTTCTCATCACTATAAAAAGGATCCAAGGGGAGCCGAACCCAACAATCCAAATCAATCAACGGCTGTTTTCGGAGGAGTTTTTTAAGGCGTGAGATTCCGAAGGAGAGAGGCGTTCTTGGTGGGCTGTTAGCGATCTGTTCAAGATGGCGAATAGGTCGGGTGGCGATATATCCATCGACAAGCAATTGGCGTTGGTAGAATCGCAGGTCGGCAGGATGAAGTCGATACATACAAATTTTGGTATGGTGAAGTTTGACGGTACATGAAACTTCAGTTTATGGCAAACGATGGTCTGGGATATCCTGGTGCAGTAAGGAATTGTGTTGGCTCTTAAGGCGAATAAACCGAAGAAAGTGGAAACCGGTGATTGGGAGGAGATGCGGTTGAAGGCAGTGGCAACCATACGCCTTTGTCTCTCAGATCAGGTCATGTACCATGTCATGGAGTTGTCATCATTAAAGAAATTTTGGGACAAGCTGGCTAGTCAGTTCATGTCCAAGACTCTGACCAACAAGCTGTATCTGAAGCAGAAGTTGTATGGGCTGAAGATGCAGGAGGGGTCGGATCTGCAAGCACACATTGATGTTTTTAACAGGTATGTCACGGATCTATCACATCTGAAGGTGACAATCGCTGATGAAGATAAGGCAATTATTCTTCTTTGTTCGTTGCCTCCGTCGTTTGAGCATTTGGTCACGACGCTGACATATGGCAAGGAAAGCATCAAGACTGAGGATATTACTCGGCGCTTATGTCTCATCAATTGAGGAAGAATAAAAATACAGTAGAAGAATCTTGTTCTGTTACTTTGCTAGTCTCAGGTGATCAAGGCGGTAATGGGACCGGAAAGAATAACAAGAAAAATAACAGGACGGTACGGTGTTTCAGATGCAATGAGTGAGGGCACATGAAGAGGGACTGTTCAGGTTCACCAAAGGGAGCAGACGCTAATGTGGCAATAGGCTCATGTGACTCCGGAGACGATAGTGCTGAGGTTCTTCTATTAGAAGGGGCTTCTGTTGCAGGTGGAGCTACTAAGCGTGTTTTTGTAGGGTCAGCGTCATCTGTTCCAAAAGACGGCGCGTTTGAGGAGGATTCATCGGCGGCCCACTGTAGGTTGTAAAAGAAGGATGCAACCAGAGTCTGGGTGCACGGGTTCGTGCAAGACGCTGGAACGACTTCAAGGTGGAGAAGTCCATATTCTCCAAGGTGGAGTTTGCGTGTCGAATATGTGTACGAGTAGGTTACATGGACTTTGTGTTGTATTAGGCAAGGTTGGTTAGTGTTAGAGTCGGACTCTATGCAGACCTCCACTATATAAAGGGAGTCAGCCCTGGTGTAATCAAGACAACGATTTCATAATAGTAGCATAGGCAAGAGGAGGTCTGCGGCCGACATGTGGCCGTGACCTGGTTAGCCGGTGTGCTGCGGTATTATGGATTGGGGAGGAGCACCTATAGTCAGAGCCCACAGACATAAGCGAAAGCCGAATTGCGTTACCAAACATCATGTCTCCTGGTGTCGTTCGTGATATTGCATCGGCGCATATCATAATGTTGTACAATTTTCTACGTAAGAAATATTTATTAGTGGAATAAGTCTATCATTCTCCTCAACAATAAATAAAAAGTTAAGAGGACACTAGAAATCGGGCGTCCATTCCCATCGGACAAGCGTACGTGACACACATCGGACAATCGTGTCACCCTGACATCATGGTGATGATGAAACTTTCATAATTACTGCCGAAACATTGGAAAATACCGATTTAAACTTGACAATGTACCAATGAAAATTGAATAATTACTATTTATACTTAGAAAAAGTACAGATAAAACTTGACAAGTACCGATGAAAGATGGGGAAAAAACTAGTGAAACATGGTAAAAGAATTATTAAAATATATAATATTAGTTTTTTTTTTAGACAATATATAATATGAGTTGAAACATAGATTCTGCCCAGTAAAACTTGGTGAAGTATTGATGAAATATGGACAAAACATAGATTTTGACTGGTGAAACATGATTGAAACATAAAAGAGATACTGTCTAGACACTAATGAAACATGGATGAAGTATCCGATGAAACATGGTAAAAGAGTTAGTGACACATGGAAAAATAGCCTCATAAAACATGGCGAAAGACCTGTAATCGACCGTGACACACATCGGACAATCGTGTCACCCTGACATCATGGTGATGATGAAACTTTCATAATTACTGTCGAAACATTGGAAAATACCGATTTAAACTTGACAACGTAACAATGAAAATTGAATAATTACTATTTAAACTTAGAAAAACTACGTATAAAACTTGACAAGTACCGATGAAAGATTGGAAAAAACTAGTGAAACATGGTAAAAGAATTATTGAAATATATAATATGAGTTTCTTTGAGACAATATATAATATGAGTTGAAACATAGATTCTGCCCGGTAAAACTTGGTGAAGTATTGATGAAATATGGACGAAACATAGATTTTGACTGGTGAAACATGATTGAAAAGAGATACTGTCTAGACACTAATGAAACATGGATGAAGTATCCGATGAAACATGGTAAAAGAGTTAGTGACACATGGAAAAATAGCCTCATAAAACATGGCGAAAGACCTGTAATCGACCCCGAGTTGTTCTTTTTGTTAGATACGATGGGTTTTTATCCCAAATTATCAGGAGATTAGGATTTCCTTACTAGTACTAATTATTTATTAGTTTGCAAAAAGAAAGAGAGCATAGAGATAATAATGGTAAACAATATTTTCACAATTTTGATCGAGATCTAGATTATAACTCAGTCCACTAGGTCATCTTGATAGATGAGTAAAAATCCAGACCGGGTCCCCTGGTTCCACAAAAGGTTGAATTCGGGTTAGCCTCTAAACCAACCCAACCCCCTCTTACAAACAAACCCTGATTTGTTTATCGACCCACCCTTAGGCCTTGTTTGTTTGAGCTGCAGCTTCTCTAAATCTCGAAAAAGCCATAAAAAACTAGCTTCTGGGAAAAGTTTATATCACAACACAAATTGGGTTTTTGGTGGCTTTTGGCTTGTTTGAAGGGAGTTCCAAAAGTTGTTTGTTTGTTTGAGTTTCTGGCTTCTGAGGCTAAAAGTTGGCTAGAATCTTACAAACAGGGCCTTAGTCCCTTGCCCAAACTCTTTCTATCTCATTTTCCCTAGTCCCTCACTCGTCCTTTACTTACGTTCCCTACACTACCACACCCTTCTCCAATAGCTTCCTCCCTTTTCCTCCACACTAGACACAATTAGTGGTTGCTCTCCACTCCCACATCGGTCGTGTCATGTCCATCCTTCTTCCCCTTGACATCCGAACCCTCTGAAACCAAAACCCCCCCTTTGGCAACCACCGGCGATGAGCGACAACGGCCCGAAGCTATGGTGCAAATACGACAACATATCCTAAAATGCATCTACAACCCTTCTCGAGCCAAACTAAGCCTTAATTCGAATTATAATGGGTTATTGGGTGTATACTGAACCCAAGAGCAAGTCTGATACACTCGGCGAGCTCTGACGACCTCCAATGGCGGTGGTGGCGCTCGGTCTCAATGACGGTGACTCTCTAGTGCTCCTCCTACGTAACCAAGGCCACAATGAAGATCATGACACCGATAACGGCTGCAACACAAGGATTAAGGCACGAGACTCAATGATGATTATGGAATTTCTCGTTGGAGCTCACGGACCCAAACACACTCTTTGCTCTCTCTCTAGCAGCTTTGTCTTCCTTGATCTGAACTAACAGCGGTGGAGGCTTCTAGGAACCTTGTTAAACCTCCCCATGCCCTTATATAGGGGCAAGAAACCCTAGGACGGCTTGAGTGACGAGGCTTGCCCTACGGTGGCGCGACCTCCGCCCCCAAATCCAGCTCGAAGTTTAATTGAGAAGAAGGTGGCAACGATCGGACAATTGCAGTTAGGCCACATTGCCCAATGGATACACGAGATTAATAGATACCGGTCCTCTCAGTCAAGTGGCATCCGAAGGACCGAGATTTTCATGTGTGTGCATGGATAGCATAGATTGTGTCACGTCACCACTTTTCCAAGGAAATAAAGAAAATTGTCAGGGATTGAATTTTGCCTTTTCCGGATAGTGAAGTAGCTCATGGTGTTCCCCGTGTATCCTTCTCTCGTTGCTCATAGACATACGATTACCTGAATGACAAGAGACAACCCGGGCAGGTGTTTCCTAGTCACATGTTGATCAAAGCATTAGAAGACTTAGCGGGTAAGGTTTCTTCATGATGCGGCTCGGCCCGTAACGATGGAGTACGCTAGATTTCTAATATGACGCTGACACATCTTGGATTTTTAGGATTAGTTACCATGTATATGTTTATCTTTCAGATTTGTATCTCTACGGTTAGTATAAAGGAAAAAGTCTACTTACCCCCCATGAAGTATTGACCCGGGCACACATAAGCCCCTGACTTCGAAAACCAGGTATTCTGTCTCTGAAAGATTTAAACCGGTGCAAATAACCCCCTGTAAACGGTTTTAAGGGTGTTTTTGCCACGTGAACCGGACATGTGGGCTGTTTTGTCCACATGGACTATGATGTGGCACTCGAATTAGAAAAAATCAAACAAATAAAAATAAAAATGCTATTCTACCGCCTCTCTCTCTTCCCACACCTCTCCCTCTCTCTCCCCAAGCCACCGCCGCAGCCTCGTATCCCTGGCCTCCGCCGCGGCCTCGCACCCCAGGCCGGCGTGGACCCCGCGCGCCCTAGGACGCCGCCGCCGCCTCGCTCCCAAGGCCAGCGCAGACGCCGTGCGCCCTAGGCAGGCGCTGCCACATCCCTAGGCCGCCACAGCCTCGTGTCCCAGGCCGGCCTGGATTGATCTGGCCGCCGCAGAAGCGGCCAGCTGAGGAGGTCGACGGCATTGCCCCAGTAACCTGCTGCAGCGGCGAGTCGAGCCGCCGGCGGCCGTCGATGGTGAACAGCAGCTTGCTGTTCTACTCTGAGAGTATCCTCGGGGCGCGGGTCCTCGCTCGCAAGACGAGCGCCGTCAGCGCCACGAAGCTCGAGCTCACCATGGGCGAAGCCGATGGCGGCGTGCGGCCTAGGGCTCAGCACGGCGCGGTCAAGGAAGGGCGGCGTGGAGAGCGGCATGCCTCGGGCGGCCTCGCCCTAGGAGCGGAGGAACTCCACGGCGGTAAGTCACGCAGGTGAGGTGGGCCCGTCAGCATCGTCCTCAGCAGCGTCGTCGTCTTCGGCCTGCTCGATGAAATGGCTAAGAGAGGGAGGAAGAAGAGAGATGGGAGAGAGACACATAGGCTGCCACGGTGGCAAAACCATCCACCTATGCAGCCTCGATGGCAAAACCACCCTCAAAACAGCTATCAGGGGGTTAAGTTCACTGGTTTCAATAGTTCATGTGACTGGTTATCTGGTTAGGGGTAAGTAGACTTTTTCCTATTATAAATATCCTCCTCATGCATGAGGGTAGAGCATCCAGATTAATCCCACTAGAACACCACTGACATCAACACATTTTCTTTGCCCACCTCACACCGAGAAGAACCCTACCCATGTTTTTCTCACGCAAACCTTATACTGCGATCACTTGATTATAGTGAAGGACTAGATGTAGGATTGTTATCCCTTTCGCAGAAGGTTTGAACTAGGATAAAAAAAACCCAGTGTGTCACTTTTCTGTGTCTTACGCCAAATAATCTACAACATCTTGAAAGTTTAAATGGCATTAGAAAGGGGCCTCTCTGGTCTACCAATCGGAAGTTAGCTCGATCTGGAAGCTCATTCCCAATTATCGACAAAACCCCTTTTTCTTATTTCCAGAAAAGCTGATTTAGATTTTCCTTTTATTAAAAATACCAAATAACTTCAAAAAATCCAATAAAATTCCCAAAAAAAATCATTTGAAGCATTTGAAACCTAGAAAAAAAAAGAAGTATTGTTTATGCAAATTTTATTTTATAATTATTGTTTTGCCCTCTTTAATAATTAGGGCAATACCTTTAGAGTGTTTTTATATTATAAAAAAATTCACAATTGGTTATTTTGCAACTAATTTTCATGATGTTACAAAGAGTCGGGACCGGCTTGAAATGAAAGCGGAAGTCGTGCTGAGATCAAACAGGCAACTATAAATATCATAGGAAAAATTAACGTGAGTTTGTATCAAATATTAATAGAAATGGTTATAGATGTGTGCATCAACTCCCTGTATAAAAATTTGGTTATATCAATCATGAGACATCTGTACAATCAAATTTATTTCCTCGCAATTCAACTTCTCGGTCACTTTCGTCGACTTTTGGTTATAGATATGTCTTGCTGCCCATCGCCTTTTAATCGGCTACAAGATACAACAAAGGAGTTTTTTTTTGCAAGCAAGTACTATCTCTATTTAGTTCCATCTATGGGTTTGCATCAATTTTTGGTCAAGGTACAATATTGGTTGATATTGTCACACATCACCGTTTTATTTAAGGGTTAGGTTTCACCCATCGTTCTATATGCTATATTGGCTTTACAATTTGGTCGATACTTTGTTCATCCCCTTTCTGTTGCCTTGTTGGTCTAATCGGCTTAGTAGTAGATTGTTTACTGTTTGGTTGACTTTGATGGCTTGATAGTAGATTGTTTAGCTCCTTGTACCTTTTGCTTTAGATCTGATTTAAGCCAATAATGTCATTACCATTTACCCTCTTTATATATGTTTTCTCATACTTAGACTTAATCAATTATAGATCTAATAGACTAACTAAAGCTGATTACACCTTTTTCACCGATTGTTGATTGGAGCTGACAAGGACTCCAAACCCTAAGCTTTATAATGTGTTTTAGCTTATCTACTTTTTGGCGTCAACAAGTGTGAACGTGAATGCGATGTTTTTTTGGAAAAAAAAAATACCATAGTTTTACGTGTGGTCATTTGGATCCACCAATTTGCATAAAGTAACTTCCCAATGCATCAAGTTATATCCAACAAATTTCGTTCAATTTCATAAAAGTTTAATAATTTGAAAGCATTTTTTTTGCATTACCGAAGCTTCTCATGTAGGCCCCACATATTCATTTGGTCCCACCAATTCACACAGAAAACTTTGAAAAAACTAAAATCATACCCAACAAATTTCGGTCAATTTTGTAAAAATTCTAGTGTGAACGTGAGGTTATACAAAATGTTGAGGTGTTTTTCTGTCATAAACATAAACCTCCATGTATGAGTTGAGGAATCGATCAAACCCATAATATAGAATGTTGAACATAGTGCGATACAAGAATAATAAATTGATCAATTAAACATAATATAAATAAAATGAGCAAAAACAGAACAATGCCATGAAATAATATGAATATCATGTACTCTACAAAAATGGACTGCAAAGCACCAAGTAACATGATATAACAATTAAAGAACATGGCAGCCAGCAAAACAAGTGAATAAATCACCATTGAATTGATTATGTAGCTCGCAGATTAATTCAGTTAACTGGTTGCTATTTAAATAGCCGTCCAAGTTAACGATCACAAAGATATCACAGGCAAGTAAATGTTGATATCAATATCAAGGACTAAATAATTAAATTTGCACTTTTTTATAATATAATTTAGCTAAAAAACATCCCAATCTAGCAAACCAAGCTACTGATTTACACATAAATGAAAGCACTAACCACTGGATACAAATCTAACCACACTGAACCAACCGAAACAGCACAGAAGTTCAAAATTCGATGTCACCAATAGTTAGCAAACTAAAAGATGCAAAGTGAACAGCACAAAGTACTACCCAGTAAAGAGATTAGCCAACCAGTGATCTGCGCATCAACAGATCAATGTCTAAATTGGGATGAACTTATATTCTCACACAGTGCATCTACTAATTGAAATAGTCTCAGGATAAAATCAACAATATTATACCAACATATGCCTCAATCAAAATAACATCACAGAGCAATATTAGATTAAGCCCACAGTCACAGTAGCAGTGCGTCCAAATAAGAGAAATAGCCTCTAATATGAAAATTAGATACCTTGGTTCACTGCTCACAATAGCCATAGAGGAGTCTCTGAAATTCTTATGTAGCGTCGGATCCGAGCCGACAAGGAAGGCAGCGAAGAAAGGCAAAGTGCGAGGAGCTCGCTGTCCCAGAAAAAAGATCGCCAGGCTACACCATGCAACCACCGACGAGATGATTCGGAGATATGATGCCTGTCGTCCCACCACAAACCGAGCCGAGGTGGAGACCCGAGGAGCAGAGGAGGAGGAGCACAAGGACTCGGTGCCCAAACCCGTGGCCACCGGGTACCCGAGTCGGAGAGGGGCAACACCACCACCACGAGGACCACCGCCGGCCGACGAACCGACAGGCGAGTTGCAGTAGTGGAGTGCACAGAGAAAGGGGAAAAGTGAGCTCGTGCATGCAACAAACTACGCGGGGAAGCCGGCTAAATAGAGAGAGGGATAAGCAAGAAGGAGCAACAAACTGCGCGGGGAAGCCGCAGGACCAGCCCCATGATTCACACGCCGCGCGCCTCCGCGAAGCTCGGAATGGCCGCCGCCAGCAGCAGCGAGTTGCTGCTCGCTCGGCTGCTCGCTAGGACAGCAGCGCTGCCCACTCTCCCACTTATTTCTTCCAATGGGCCAAGGCCCAAACCGGCAAAAGCCAAACAATCTCCACCCTTTTGCCCATAATGACAAAGGTATTAAGACCGATAATCTCAGTTTAATATATTGTTATTCAACAAAGGTACTGTATAGGTTTGAACCAATGTTTAGCTATAAGAAATCCAACCCAACACAGGCAGTGGAGGATTGCACCTTGATCTAAGTCCTTGGTGTGAGGGCATTCATCTACACACATTACTAGGCTGCAAATCTGTACCTCTAGCGGGGCAGGACGTTACGGTCATGTACTTGTGTCTTTTCATGAGCTCACTAGAGAGTATACCCAATAACTCTCACGAACCGCGACCACACGGTCAGCTCATATAGGTTTGTTTCTTCAAGGGAATCCTGCAAGTCAATTCTCTAGTCTTTTATAAGAATCCGAAACTCATTAAGAGGTTTTAGCCTCGTTCTTCCTAACAGAATAAGCACAACAACAAATGGACCAATAAAAGATGTGCTTTACAGTACCACACAGCTTTGTTGTCCTAGATCCTATTTCATGAGATCTCCGCTCATTTAGGATGGGTTACCACTGTTGGTTACTACTAGCAGGGTATAAGCCCCATTTCTCTATATGCTGCTTCAATAGTTGTCCTAGACAAACCCTTTGTAAAAGGATCGGCCAGGTTACTATCAAACTTGATGTATTCTACAGCTATTACACCAGTCTCTCTTGCATGCCGAGTGGATTTAATCCTTCTCTTAATATGCCTCGAGGACTTCATATTGTATTTTCTACTATTAATCTTGACTACGACGGTCTGGTTATCGCAGTATACTAAGACTGTTGGAATCGGCTTTTCTAGCACTGCTAGGTTAGAGAGGAGCTCCTTGATCCATTCTGCCTCTACTACCGCTGAATCTAGAGCTACTAATTCAACCTCCATGGTAGAGAGTGTAATGATAGTCTACTTGGCAGATTTCCAGGACACGGCCCCACCTGCTATAGTGAATGCATTTCCACTAGTAGCTTTCATTTCATTCGAGTCACTGATCCAGGTTGAATCACTAAATCCTTCTAAGACTGCCGGATGGCCGGAATAATGGATTCCAAGCCTCATGGTATCTTTAAGATACCTAAGTACTCTACGTAGGGCAACCCAATGATCATCTCCCAGGTTGGCTGTGTAACGGCTCAATCTGCATATAACATACGAGATATCAGGTCATGTTGCACTACAAAGGTACATCAAGGATCCATTATTTATGAATAGAGAAGTTGATCAACTGCTTCACCAGTGTGCTTACTTGATCTCATATTAGGGTCATATGGTGTGGAAGCAAGTTTAGAATTCATGTGCCCAAAGCGGGTTAGAATCATTTCAACATAATGGGTCTGCGAAAGTGTGATCCCATTCTCTTTCTTTATAAGCTTAATATTAAGTATAACATTGCCTTCTCCTAAATCTTTCATATCAAAGTTTGAGGATAGAAATTCTTTTGATTCTTTGATGACATCCAAGTCAGTCCCAAACATTAACATGTTATCTACGTATAGATAAAGAATGACATCTCGACCCTCGATAAATCAATAGTATACACATCTATCTGACTCGTTTACACAAAACCCGGCAGATGTCAATGTACCATCTATTTTCTCATGCCATTGGCAAGGGCCTTGTTTGAGACCATACAAAGATCTAATCAAGTGACAAACCTTATTGTCCAGGCCTTTGACTACAAATCCGTCTGGCTGTGACATATATATCTCCTCATCCAGCTCTCCATAAAGAAAAGTGGTCTTAACGTCCATTTGATGCACATGGAGTTTTAATGCAGTAGCTAATTCAAGAAGCACACAAATTGTAGGTAGTCTCGCTACGGGAGAATAGGTATCAAAATAATCCACTCCCTCCTTTTGAGTAAAACCCTTAGCCACTAAGCGGGCCTTGTACTGTTCAATAGTACCATCAGGTCTCCTCTTTTTCTTAAAGATCCATTTGCAACCCGCTGGTTTGCATCCACTAGGAAGATCGGTGATCTCCCAAGTTCCATTAGCGACGATGGAGTCCATCTCGCTATGGACCGCCTCCCTCCAGTACTCTGCATCAGGAGATGCATATGCCTCTGAGAGGGTTCGTGGTTCATCATCTACGAGGTAGATGGCAAAATCATCACCAAACGATTTTTCTAGCCTTTCTCTTACTCCTCCTCAACTCCAAATCAGGAGTAGGCTCTACCACTTCAGGAGGAATAGAGTAAGATTCATGGTAATCATCTATTGCTATTATCTCATTAGCAATCATAGGAAAGGCAGGCTCAAAGAATATCGTATCTCGAGACTACATAACATCATTTACACCGACTTCGCTCATCTCGGATTTGACCACTAGAAATCTATAGACTGTGCTATTATGAGCATATCCTATAAAGACACAGTCTATAGTCTAAGATCCTAGTTTCCTCTTCTTTGGTAAAGGAAAGTTGACCTTAGCAAGGCAACCCTAAGTTCGAAGATGCGACAGATTAGGTTTTCTACCCTTCCATCCTTCATATGGCGTCACCTCACGATTACGAGGCACCACCCTATTCAGGACATAGTTAACTGTGAGAACTGCCTCCCCCACCATCGGACCGACATACCAGAACTTTATAACAAGGAATTAACCAAGTCACAAATAGTTCAGTTCTTTCTTTGGGCCACCCCATTAAATTAGGGAGAGTAGGTGGTGTGGTTTAATGAATGATACCACATTCTTCACAATAATGGACGAATTCCTTGGAGATATATTCACCCCACGATCAGACCTTAGCCGTTTAATAATCTTTTCTAGTTGGTTTTCCACTTCAGCTTTATAGATTTTAAAATGATCTAGTGCTTCATCTTTGGTTCTAAGCATATTGACAGAAGCATATCTAGTGCAATCATCTATGACAGTAAAAAAATCGTTTACCACCTTTAGTATAAATTCCATTCATTCGCAAAGATCAGAATGGACCAGCTCTAAAGGAGAAGTGATACGCCCTTCGACCGTGTGAAATGACTTTCGAGGCTGCTTGGCTTGCACACACTCTTCACATTTTGTACCGATATCATAATGACATTATAGAATCAAATTCATTTTGCTCAATTGCACAATAGCCTCAAAATTCACATGACATAAACAAAAATGCCATAGATCGTAAATGGAAATGTCATTACGACTCAAGACAGAGAGGCAAAACATGCCGCCACTCTCATACCCTTTATTAATGAAACTACCAATTTGGTCAACACGACCTTATTGGACTCAAACACTAACTTGACGGCCTGTCTGTAGAGTGCAGATCAGCTAAGAAAATTACGTCGCATGATCGACACGAACAGCACATCTCGAGGAATCAGCGTCTTGCTAGAAGTAAACTTCAAGCAGTCCTAGCCTATGAGCGTTGTGGCTCCATTGCCCATCAAGATGGAGCCACCAGCTTGACCCTGAAACAATGAAAAAGAGGATCAATCAGCACAAATGTGACGAGTAGCACCAGAATCGATCCACCAATTAAGTGATGAATCAACCATAAAGACTATAGGCACATACCCATTAGCCGAGCCGGAGGGTGCCTCTGCAGTGTGCACCTCCGCCTTACGGCCGCTCTGCTGACCTGGAGCTGGTCCCTTGCCTGTACGATCGCGGCACCTATGGGCGGTATGCCCAGGGTAACCACAAATGTAGCAGATCAGCTCCTCCTATTGGGTTTCTTGTTCTTCTTCTTTCCACCACCCGCATTGGAGGGCTTGGCATCCGCCAGGTGAGCCTGAACATGAGACACGGGTTGCTTAGAACCTCCACTAGCACGTGCCCACTCCTCGACATTTATAGCAGCCTGGAGTTCAGAAACTCTCAGGTGCTCCTTATGTCGACGAGTGGTCACAAAGTCACACCACGAGGGCGGCAGCTTAGCCAAGATAACATTGACCTAGAAACTCTCAGGTAAGAGACAGTCATACTGATTGAGGTCCCTCACGTGGAGCTGGAGCTCCTGGACCTGCTCCAGAATAGACTGGTTCTCCACCATCTTGTACTCCAGATAGTTCTCAACTATGAAGCTCTCATTCACATTGTCTCCTTTAGTGAACTTTAACTCCAGGTCATCCTGCACCTCCTTTGCCGTCTTGTAGTTGGCATAGATGTCAAACAGCCTGTTTTAGACCACGACAAGCAATTGGGTTAGAGCAGCTTGGTTTGCGTCCTCCCAGCGCTTATGCGCCTATTCCTCAAGAGGAAGAACAACAGGGGGATCCGCAATCACCCAATAGACCTTAAGGTCTGTCAGCCACATCCTAACACGAGCCTACCAGCGCTTAAAGCTGGAGCCGTCAAAGGATTCAGGCTTAGCAACATCACTACTACCAGAAGCCATGGATAATATCTGTTTTTTGGTATGTTGAACATAGTGCGATATAAGAATAATAAATTGATCAATTAAACAGAATATAAATAAAATGGGCAAAAACAAGCAATGCTATGGAATAATATGAATATCATGTACTCTACAAAAATGGAGTGCAAAACACCAAAGCACCAAGTAACATGATATACCAATTAAAGAACATGGCAGTTAGCAAAACAAGTAAATAAATCACCATCCAAGTGAATTAATTATGTAGCTCTCAGATTAATTCAGTTAGCTGGTTGCTATTTAAACTGCCGTCCAAGTTAACGATCGCAAAGATATCATAGGAAAGTAAATATTGATATCAATATCAAGTACTAAATAATTAAATCTGCACTGTTTCATAATATAATTTAGCTAAAAAACATCCCAATCTAGCAAACCAAGCTACTGATTTACACATAAATGAAAGCACTAACCACTGGATACAAATCTAACCACACTGAACCAACCGAAACAGCACAGAAGTTCAAAATTCGATGTCACCAATAGTTAGCAAACTAAAAGATGCAAAGTGAACAGCACAAAGTACTACCCAGTAAAGAGATTAGCCAACCAGTGATCTGCGCATCAACAGATCAATGTCTAAATTGGGATGAACTTATATTCTTACACAGTGCATCTACTAATTGAAATAGTCTCAGGATAAGATCAACAATATTATACCAACATATGCCTTAATCAGAAAACATCACATAGCAATATTAGATTAAGCCCACAGTTACAGTAGCAGTGCGTCCAAATCAGAGAAATAGCCTCTAATATGAAAATTAGATACTTAAAATTCTCCAATTGGTTCACTGCTCACAATAGCCATAGAGGAGTCTCGGAAATTCTTACGTAGCATCGGATCCGAGCCGACAGGGAAGGTAGCGAAGAAAGGCAAAGCGCGAGCAGCTCGCTGTTCCAAAAAAAGATCAACGGGCTAGACCATGTAACCACCGACGATATGATCCGGATATACGATGCCTGTCGCCCCCACCACGAACGTAGTCGAGGTGGAGACCCGAGGAGCAGAGGAAGAGCAGCACAAGGACTCGGCGCTCAAACCCGTGGCCACCAGGTACCCGAGTCGGAGAGGGGCAGCACCACCACCATGAGAACCGACAAGCGAGGAGCACCAGTGGAGTGCATAGAGAAAGCGGAAAAAGTGAGCTCGTGCAAGCACGTACAAGAACTCGAGAGGACAACCGGCTAAATAGAGAGAGAGATAAGCAAGGAGGAGCAACAAACTGTACCGAGAAGCCAGAGGACCAGCCACTCGACGCACGCGGCGCGAGCCTCCGCAAAGCTCGGAATGGCTGCCGCCAGCAGCAGCTCGCTCGGCTGCTAGCTAGGGCAGCAGCGCTGCCCTCTCTCTCACTCTTATTTCTTCCAATGGGCCAAGGCCCAAACCGGCAAAAGGCCAACATAGAAGTGGGATGGCCAACATAGAAGTGGGATGGGATGAATTGGTTTGGATTCAAATGTTATGTTTGTTCAGACTGCGCGGCGCGACGGAGGACTAGAAGTAGTAATAATGCTTAAAAATTAGAGCATGCACATACACACTGATCCTCTGTGTTTTCCTCGATAGAGCCTGTAGAATCTTTTGTACGTACTCATACTATCGGTGCGCTTGTATTTAAACCAATATAAATGTTTTGGTAAATATTTCTGTTTTTGTTGTAATGTGAAAACGTCGGATTCATGTAGCTCTAGGACTAACAGTATAGCTGCAATTTTCAAAGTTGGGCAAAGGCACTTGATAAGCAAAACGAACAGGAGTTCTGATCCTACTGGAGAGAATCGACAAATGAATGTGTGAGAATTCAAATTCTTTATTCGATTGATCGGACGAGCGGTGTGATGACATATATGTAACGAGAAGAAAACAAGAAAATTGAGAAGAATTAATTATAAACGTGTGAGGTGTATATATATATATATATATATATCCTCATATAGAGGAAGGCTAGCGTACACCCCAGAGTACAGATCTCTCCGTACTCCCAAGTCGTTTTCGAAATCCGAGATTATTATCGATCGATCCGAACCGTTGATCTTGTTCGTCTCACTGAAATGTAGCCAGTGACCAAGTTTCGTAATTTTTTGAATTTGTTTACTATTTATTTCGTATTTTCAAAAATCAGCTTTTTTGGACGCACCACGACTAATTGGAAGGCTGATTTTTGAAAATAGGAAACAAATAGCAAATAAATTCAAAAAAATATGAAACTTGGTCACTGGCTACATTTCAGTGAGACGAACAAGATCAATGGTTC
>SPJY01020470.1:2659285-2689048 GCA_005191435.1 Raddia distichophylla
ACCTGGAATGTTCGTGGCCTCAACTCTGCAGCTAAGCGGGATGTCGTCGCTTCACTAGTCCGCTCCCACAATCCAGCAATCCTAGCAATTCAAGAGTCCAAGCTGTCTTGCCCCTCTGACCAGCTCCTTCTCGAGATTTGTGGTTTCAGGTTGCGGGGCTTCCTTCAGCTTCCTGCCTTGGGCACCAGGGGAGGCTTGCTCCTCTTTTGGGACGACTCCCTTGTCCAGCTTTCAGACGTCAGAATTGGGCTTTACTCCATCTCCGCTCAAGTCACCTCATTGGACGATCAGCGCTCCTGGACCATCTCCAACGTCTATGGGCCGCCAACCAGGTCTGACAAAGAGGCCTTCCTCCACGAGGTGCGAGGAATCGCCTGCCACTACTCCGGTCCCTGGCTCATCCTCGGTGATTTCAACTTAATCTACAAGGCCTCCGACAAGAATAACCTCAACCTCAACCGGAGACTCATGAATCGTTTCCGTGCTACTTTAGACGACTGTCGCCTCCGAGAAATCCACCTCTCTGGACGTCGTTTTACTTGGAGCAATGAGCAAGCTAACCCGACTCTAGTCCGTCTGGACCGGGCTTTCGCTACATCCAGCTGGGAACTGCTCTTCCCCTCCTGCTCCCTGTTGCCGCTCTCCTCCGCCACCTCGGATCACTGCCCGCTGCTCCTCACAGCGGAGCGCACTCCCCGCCCGCACAGGCGCTTCCGCTTCGAGAGTTTCTGGCTAAAAATCCCGGGCTTCCTAGAGGTGGTGCAACAGACCTGGTGTGCGTCCGACATGCGCGCGCCAAGCCACCCTCTTCTGCGCCTCAAGTTCAAACTCACCAAAACAGCTACAGCACTTCGCGCTTGGAGCCGCTCTCAGGTTGGGGACACCAAGCTCCAGCTTATCCTGGCTTCTGAGATCATTCGACTCATGGATGTGGCCGCCGAATCACGGCCGTTCTCATCAAGTGAAATTATCCTGAGACAGCAACTCAAGGCAAGGATCCTAGGACTGAGTGTCATTGAAAAGATCAAGTGGAAGCAGCGCTCGCGGCTAAACTGGCTCAAGTTCGGCGATGCTAACACCAAGTACTTCCACCTACGGGCTAACGGCAGACGTCGAAGAAATTTCATCCATTCCCTTCAAAGCTCTTCTGGCGTGCACACTGAGTTCCAGGATAAGGCAAACGTGTTGCTCAATCACTTCAACTCCATTTTCGGCGATGAATCCGTGCCAAATCCCCCCATCGCTGCCAGGTCCTTTAACTGGGATTTCCTTGGGCTTCCCGTGGTCGACCTTTCCTCCTTAGAAGAGCCGTTAACCTTGGAGGAGCTTAAGATTGTGCTCTTCTCACTCCCAAATGACAAGGCTCCTGGTCCGGATGGCTTCACCTGGGATTTCTTCAAAGCTTGTTGGAGTTTCATCTCGGAAGACCTGTTTGCAGCCCTGCAATGCCTCTTCAATCTGAATGGGCCCGGGCTAGAGGCTTTAAACAATGCTCATATTATCCTGTTGCCAAAGAAAGAAAGCCCGCTCGCCGCCTCTGACTACCGCCCCATCAGCCTTATCCACAGTGTGGGCAAGCTTTTCACCAAAATCCTGTCCACCCGCCTAGCCCCATTCATGGCAGAGCTAACCTCACCTTGCCAAAGCGCTTTCATCAAAAAGAGGCACATCCAGGAAAATTTCCTTCTCGTCCAAAGTAAAGCCAAATCCTTACATAGATCACACACCCCGGCGCTCTTCCTTAAGCTCGACTTAGAAAAGGCTTTCGACTCTGTCTACTGGCCTTACCTCCTTGACAACCTCCGCGCCCGTGGTTTTGGGGATCGCTGGCGGGATTGGATCTCCCTTTCGTTGGCCTCCTCATCCTCTAAGGTCCTCCTTAATGGCCACCCCATTGACACTATTTTTCATCGTAGAGGGCTCCGTCAGGGTGACTCCCTCTCTCCCTTGCTCTTTAACCTCGCCATCGAGCCTCTCGTTGCCTTGATAACTCGCGCTTCCGAGGCGGGTGCTCTTTCGCCCATAAGACGATCCTGTAACTCTAGAATTTCACTCTTTGCTGATGATGCGGCAATCTTCTTAAACCCCATTAAAGAAGATGTCGATTCCCAAGTCGCCATCCTCCAGGAGTTCGGAATTATCTCGGATCTTCGCACCAATTTTTCAAAGAGCCAGGTCGTGCCAATCAGATGTGAAGGGGTGGATTTAGACCTCATCCTTCAGGATTTCCCTGCCGTGAGGTCCAATTTCCCAATCAGCTACCTGGGAATGCCCCTATCCGTCAAGAGACTTCGCCACTCCCACTTCCAACCTCTCATTGACAAAATCTCCTCAAGATTGGCGGGTTGGCGTGGGCCGCTCATGTCCAAAGAGGGTCGTCTCGTCTTGCTAAAAGCAGTCCTCTCAGCGCTACCTTCTTATGTTCTTTCTGTTGTCATCCCGCCTTCGTCAGTAATGAGGAAAATCGACTCAATCAGGCGTGCCTGGTTGTGGAAAGGCTCCTATTCCATCACCCGGGGGGGGCAAAAGTTATCTGGCGCACGATCTGCTCCCCCGGTAAAGCTTGGAGGCCTTGGGGTTCCTGACCTTTACAGCTTCGCTCGTGCTCTCAGGCTGCGTTGGCTCTGGCTCAGGCAAGTCGTCCCCAACGTCAGCTTGGGCCGACCGTCGGTTCAACACCACTCTCAACGATGCTTCCCTACTGCGGGCGGGCTGCTCGGTGATCCTGCGTAATGGTACCACCCTCTCCTTCTAGGAAGACAGGTGGCTTGCTGGTTGTGCGTCCAAGCACCTTGTGCCGGACCTTTTCATCGCGTCGACAAGGAGGCATATAACAGTCTTAGACGCCATCACGAACAGTGCGTGGATCTCGGATCTCAGGCAAAATTTTACCCCTCGTTTGATCCCGCAGCTGATCGACCTCTTGAGGAGGATTTCCTAGGTCTCCCTAATTCCTAGCGAATCGGATAAACTGCTTTGGCATTTTACTAAGGATGGGAATTTCTCGGTAAAGCCGGCCTACCTGATGCAATTTGAAGGTCGTCTAGTCAAGCCTGTTTTCCTTCAAGTCTAGCGACTCTGGGCCCCTTCAAAGTGCAGATTCTTCCTCTGGCTGCTGTTGCATAAGCGGGTCATGACTGCCGACGCCTTGCTCCGTCGGAAGCTCCCAAACGATTATTTTTGCCCACTTTGCAGGCGTAACCTCGAAACTCCGGAGCACCTTTTCCTAGGTTGCGACTTCAGCGCCTTCATCTAGACACGGTTGGCTGCTTTGCTTGATGCGCCGCTTTTCAACACCGCTGGCTGGTCCGTCAATGACAGCTTCATTCAATGGTGGGAAGTGGATGTGCTGCAACATGATCCCCCCTGAGGCTACCTCTCAGTTATCGCCGCCACCTTATGGCACCCTTGGCTGGAGCGGAACAACCGAATATTTCGACAGCAGGAGCGCCCTAGGCTAGTTTTCCTTCTTTCCCTTTTAGATGACCTGCGCCTCTGGGCGGCAGCAGGTGCAAGTTTTGTAATAAGCTAGTTTAGCTTTTTGCCTGGCCCTTGGGGGGAGGGGCCGTTGTTCTCCCCCCACCCTGTACTTCCTATTCTCCTTCTTCTTTTGATCAATGCAAGGCAGTTCTCCTGCCCCTTTTGCTCAAAAAAAGAAGAAGCTGAGCGCTTGGCCGATGAGCGTGCGGTTGTGGATGTACCAGTCGGCGGCCGAGGACCTGCCCATCGCCATCCACTCCGTGTTGGTCCCCTTGATGGAGACCTTGCCCAGCAAGCCGCTGCCGGCGACGTTGGTGACGAGCACGCCGATGGGGTAGGGTATAGCGGGCTCGTTGTTGTCCATGTCGTCGACGGTGAACCGGATTCCGACGTCGCGCGAGCAGTTGACCCGCTGGTAGAGCTCGGGGACGCTATTGACGCTGTCGGCCATGTCGGCCATCTCCACCCACGCCGGCTGCGACATGTTGAACGGCATCAGCCCGATGCAGTCACAGACCGTGGTGACCGTGACGGTGACCGCGGCGCCGGTCTTGCACTGCTCCGACTTGCTGCTGTCGCAGATGATGCGGTAGCACCCGCCGCACCCCTTCTTGTTGCTCAACATGTCCTAGTTCGCCGCCGCCGTGTAGTTGCCGTACACCGCCCTGAACTGGTCGTCGTGGCGGTCGTACCCGCAATACGCGCCGCTTGTCCCGGACCCGTCGGCGCCGCCATAGAACCCTGCCGTCGCCGACTTCCAGTCCTCCGCCACGCCGGCCGCCACCAGTCACGCCGCCAGAACGGCGCAGAGAGCCAACGACCTGGGCATGCCCATGTCAGATTAGTACAGGGGTGAAGAAGACGGTAGGGAAATGCTACGTAGATCAATGCGACGAGGAGTGAGTGATGATTGACGATGCCAAGGTCACCTGTGCTTAAATAGACGTCACAAACGGCAGAGAGGTGCATGGAAGCGCGCGAGGATATTACAGTCACAGAACGATTCGGAGAGGGTGATCCCATGATTCGATCTCATGTCAGGACACGTGATCACGACGCTAACGTGAAGCAGATGCACGCATGCATGAGATGGGCTACAGATTCGAGTCAAAAGGAATGCATTATATATTGCGAACGATCCAGGCTAGAGAGCTACGGGCTGCCTAGGCACCTAGCGCGCGCGAACGGAGCATTCGGGCAATGGGATACTGTACATCTCAATCTTGAAATATATCTCAATTGCTTGTTCCGACTTGCATCGACTCGCATACTGCTGGCTTCATTTGAATTACTTGATTCTCTACGTGTCGAGGACGAGGGTGTAGAGGGTGTGTTTGGTAGCAGTGACCGGATGGTCCCGTTCAGCATGGAATGGTTTTTTGTTTGGTTGGTCTAAATAGGATCCCGTTGAATTTTGCCATATGAAATACTCAAATTTGGGCATTGCTTTGTGGTGTAAATCTGTGTAATTCTCATGTTTAATTTACATGTAAAATCTAGAAGCATCGTATCACAGTGAGGCTGTTTAATTTGGTTGGTTTGTTGTGTGGCTAGCAGTTGTTTTACCGGGAGCAGTGCGCAGCGTTGCATTACCGTGGTTTGCATTACATCTGGAAGCATTTACCATGGCAAGAGAGCATTACATCCGTCCAGACCTGACTAGCATGACTTGTCCTAAATACTAGCCAGGAGCCGAGCACAAACTTGTGCTGAACAGACAAAACCAACCAAACAAAACCACTATCATTGATCCATCCCTCATGACCTTGACCTATGCGAAAACTCATGTTGGATGATGATGGTTGGTACAACCAAACACACCCTAGATCTTAGGCCCTCCGTCCGCAGTCTATCAGAATCGATATGAGAGCCAAGCTACTTGAGAACAAACTCCAAGACAAGCTTCTCAGATCGAGTAGCGTAGAACTTACTCTTTTTTTTTGCAGTAGATTAGACATCCATAATTCCAAAGTAACATAGGAATACACTGAGTTTTACTCTGACTCAGACCTCTTGTATCAAGATAATAGTCGTACATCCGGTAGATTGATTTTGACGAGATGATATTGCAATGGGGTGTCTCCAGATTGGTCAAGCCTATAGATGGCTAGATGGGCGGCACGACACGGCACGGCACGGGCCCGTTAGGGCATGACACAATTAGTCCGGGCACGGCACGGCCCGTTTAACTAATCATGTCGTGTCATGCCGGCCCATGGGCTAAGCTGGCGGCCCAAGCACGGCACGATAGAACGTGCCGTGCCGGCCCGTTAGCCCAGTGGGCCATCAGACCGTGCCGGTCGGTCAACCTGAAAAACAGAAAACATCTCAAAATGATGAGATTCTCAAGTCTGAACAGAATTTCACAGATCGTGAAAAGAATTTCAACAGTCTAATAGAATTTCACATATTAGTTATTACACACATTATTTCAACAGGTTTTCAACAGTCTAATAGAATTTCAACAGTCTAATAGAGTCTAATAAAATTTGAACATATTCACAGATAGACAAAACTATTTTTATGTAGATCTGTTTATATGTTTGGCTACCTCATTAAAAATCTTTCTCGGTAAAAAATCACACCTCGTGAGAAAACCCTAGAAAGGAAAAAAGAGTACATCCTCCCCAGCTCAAAGCCTCAGAATTCAAGTTCACGAGTCTTAATGTCTTACAACACCAGATGCAAATAAGTAATTTACACAATGGCTTGATCAGCCTCTCCATCAAGGAACAAGTTAAGAAATGCATCTTCCAGTTCTTGGTTCTCCACATTGTTCAGTGCGCACAACCTGAGGATTGTACTCCCATGGAGTGACAGAACCATCAGGGCTCATTCTCAGCATGGACTGAGCCATAGCCGAGCGGCCAACCGTTAGTTTGCATCTATCACGATGCCGTTTCAAGTGCCTAGTACCACCAGTAGAAATAGCAGTCAAAATTTTCTTGCAGTGATTGCACTTAGCACCATACCTGACTTGCTTACCATTCTCCATTTTGAACAACTTCTCAAAGTCGTCCTAGACATCAGAGGTGGACTTCCTAGTTCTAGCCCTCTTCGTCGTGGTACTGTCCGGAGTCGTGGACTCTGTCGCTGTCGAATGACTCGCATCAACCGCCACGGCCTCGCCAGTGGCAGCGACCGCTTCAGCAGCGCCTTCAGCAGCACTGGGTGCACTGCTACCGAACAAGGCATCCCGCTCCTCGTCTGCCTCGTTGTGCCCCTGCTGCATCAAATTGTAGTCGATGGAGGTTGAATCGAGCGCCATACTTGACGGCTCCGGTTACTCAACGGCGGCGGCCACCTGCAAGGCTACAAACAAGAACAATCAAGAAGGAAGAAAGTAAGAAACCAAGACTTGGAAGGAAGAAACCCAGATGTAGAAGGAATAACACCAGAACAGCGGAAGCTCACCTGCACAACTGGAGCCCAGAGATGTCGAGACGGCGACGGCGAGCCACCTCACACCGACGCCAGATTTGATGAGAATAACACCTCTCGGTTCTGGCCAGAGGAGAGGGGCAAGACGGCGAGTGGCGGCGCGTGGCGGAGGCGGAGACACAGTGAGGGCCTGAGGGGGAGGGAAAGGGAAAGGGAAAGGCGGAGAGACCGAGAGAGAGAGGGGAGCTGGAGAGGGAAAGGGAGGCAGGCAGGGAGCTGATCTGCTCCGGCGAGCGGCGGGCGGCGGTGTTCCTCCTCCGCGAGGCGCTTCGCGCCTTCGACTCTCACTCCGTCTGAACGAGAGATGGGGATTGGGGAATGGGGATTAGGGTTAGGTCACGGCGGGGCGGCACTGCGGTAGGCGGGCTGCGGCACCACGGCGGGAATATATATGGGCGCAAGGGCGGGGCAGATGTGGCAGCCCAGGCCCAGGTTGGATTAGACCACACGGCCACGCCATGCCCCACGCGACAGCAACGCCCAGGCCCAGCCGCCCAGCCAGGGGAGCCGTGCCTGGCGGGCCGTGTCGCGCCAAGCACGACACGATCGTGCCTTAACAGATCTCCTCTAATCGTGCCATGCCGGGCCGGCCCATGGGCTTAGGTCGGGCCCAAGCACGGCACTGCGGCACAGGCAGGGCCGTCATGGCCCGTTTAATATCGTGTCGTGTCGTGCTCGTGTCGGGCCGACCTGTTTGGCCCGACCCATCTGGCCATCAATAGTCAAGCCTTGATTGAGTTGGCTCGTCCATCCTAGAAGCCGGGGTAGGTATTTATATTGTACTATTTTCTATCTCTACACATAATAATTATAGTTACACATTGAGTTCTGCCTCTTGATACAAGATATTTTAGACATCTCCACGGACTACGACCCTACTCTTCAGAATGATCCGCTGCTATGCATGTCGAGATCAAAGCTCGTATCACCTTCTCTGGGTTGAAAGATGACCATGCCCACTTCCGCACCCAGAGCCTTGGCATTCAAAACAACCACCAAGCAAGGTTACTCCTGGATAAGGTCACGAAACCATGATTCAACACTAATCGTGCCCACATGATGCAATATAGAGGTAGCACAAGACCCTATCTCTCTAAGGAAGCGTAGGAGTAAGATAGCACAACCCGTCTACCGAGGGACCAAAATTTAAATATTATCGAAACTCCGATAATATGTATCAGTATATACATAGAATTTCATGTATATTCGTAATTGTTAGACAATACCGGCCCAATGTGTCTAGGGTTACGGGCTATATAATCCCCATTACGTGGAATGAGACCATATTGACAATTCCGCAATTCACTTCTTCCAACATGGTGTCAGAGTAGGTCTTTCTTGTCCGACACTTTCGCAAACCCTAACCACTGTTAGTCTACAGTCGGTATGGCTTCCACCGGTGAATCTCTCATTATGGCCTCCTCCGGCGAATCCCTCGTCACCGGAATTCTCTCCAACTCCGGAGAGATGGATGTCTATGTCTCCCCTCCCGGCAGCGTCCCCCCACCTAGCTTTGCCGGTACCCCCACCAGCACCGGTGGCGCGCCGCACCTCCACAACGCCAGCGGCGCCGCCAAGTCCTTTGGCGTTGGTGTCCTCGGTGAATTCCACACCGCCCACGGCACCCCCACTGCCCCTTCCTCCGATCGCACTGCCCCCCTCTCCGACGCAGGACCTACCCCGGCATGGGTCTCGGTGGAGACACGGGTGGACTCGGTGGCACCACAGGTCTTGGCGACGACGTTGTCTCCTACCCCAGCACTGGATTCAATGGCCCCCATCCCGGTGTGGGTCTCGGCGTTGGCCTCAGTGTCCTCGGCGGCACCATCCTCCACCACGGTGAAGGCTCCAGCGTCGTCATTGAAGGCATCCACCCCGGCGCAAGCTCCAGCGGCGTCGTCGGTGGCATCACTGGCATGTGCGGCGGCGTCCCCTATCCAGCATGGGTTTCTACCCCGTTTCGGGTCCCGGTGTCCACTCCACGCCCTCGGTGGCGGCGTCCCCTACCCCGATGCGGGACTCGGCGGCAGTGTTGTCCCCTACCCCGGCACCCTCGGTGGCGTTCTCTATCTCGACGTGGGCTCAAGCAACATCAACGGTGACGTCCTTGGCGCCCGCGGCGGCGGTCTTGACCAACACGCTCCCAACGGCGGCGTCCTTGGCGCGGGCGGAGATGGCCCCGAGCTTCGTGCTCCCATCGGCGGCGATAGGGGGATACCCTACTTCCCTCCCCTGGAAGCAACTTGGCTGGCCTCCCCTTGCTTGGCCATCAAGTGGGCTTGGCCGAACTAGGCTTCCTTGGAAGTGGCTTGGCCAGCCTCCCCCTAGCTGTTTTGGGCCAACGAATGGGCATCGTCGAATTGGGTCATTTGGGCCTTACTCCTAGACATTCTAACATCCATGGTGGTGGGGCCAGGCCCGGTGTGTTCCACGTCCACCCGCGTCGAGCTGCTCCCGATGCCTCCTATGCTATGACAACCAGGAGCATGCGCTCCACCACTGCGACCATGGTCTGCGCTCCACCACTACGACCATGGTCTCTGCCATGAGTTCCTTGCGGGCATGCTCGCATTTGGCGTTGTGTTCTCCTGTCTGCAATGCCACTGTTTTCCTAGGGCCCTCACTCTGACCACCCCACCGCTCCTGCATCTTCGTGGGCCCCTGATCATGCGGAGTGGTACATGGATTCTGATGCAACCTCGCACATGAATGCGATGCTGGTAACATCACTTCTTCCCATCCACCCTACCCTTCCTCCCTGACCAATATCATTGTTGGCAACGGGTCTCGCCATCTAGTCACCTCATTTCCCACGGCTGCTAGGGATCTCACTCTTCATCATGTCCTTGTTTCCCCTTAAATCATAAAGAACCTCATTTTTATTCGTCGGTTCACCATAGATAACCAGTGCTCTGTTTAATTTGACCCGCTAGTCTTGTCTTTAAAGGAGCTTCGCTCCAGACACATTATTGTCTGATGCAATATCTCTGGGACCTTTAATCCTTCCATCCCACCACTCCTTCTTCCCAGGCTTTTGTTAGCAGCACCTCCACCACCGCTCTCTGGCATCGTCATCTTGGTCACTTAGGTCGTGTAACTCTCTCCCGTTTAGCTAGCTCTGATGCAATCCCTTATCCTAAGGGTCCTCCCGACCAACGCTATCATGCTTGCCAACTTGGTCGTCATGTTCGTCTCCCTTTTGCATCTTCCACTTCTCGAGCTACTCATAATTTTTATTTAATATATTATGATATGTGGACATCTCCCGTTGTCGATGTCTCCGGTTACAAGTGTTATCTCATAATTGTTGATGCTTGCTCTCATTACATGTGGACTTTTCCGCTACAGCTCAAGTCCGGCACCTTTCCCACCATATCCCACTTCTTTGCCCATGTTTGGACTCGTTTGCCACCACTGCCAATTGTGTCCAATATGACAACGGTCGCGAGTTTGACAATTCCACTTCTTGATCCTTATTTATCACCAACGGCGTTGTCTTCCGCATGTCCTATTTCTACACTTCTCCACAAAACGGTAAGGCTGAACATGCCATTCGTACCACTAATGACGTGATGTGTTCCCTTATGTTCCAGGCAAGCCTCCCTCCTTCCTTCTGGGTCGAGGCCCTCCATGCATGCAACCACCTATCTTCTCAATATTCATCCTACCTCCACCTTAGCCCCGCTCCACTCCTCACTTCACCCTTTACACCATCCGCCCCGTCTACAACAACCTTCACGTGTTTGGTTGCGCATGCTATCCTAACCTCTCTAGCACTACCCCGCCCAAACTCACTCCTCGCTCTACCCTTTGTCTTCCTCGGATATCCCTCTGATCACAAAGGTTGGGGTTGTCTAGATATCACATCGAACTGCATCATCATTTCTCGACATGTCACTTTTGACGAGTCGAGCTTCCCCTTTGCCTCTGGCACCTCCACACCATCCATCCCTCATGATCTCCACTTCCTCACAGAGCAAACCGATCCTCCTGCTATGTTCATGGGGGCTCCATCGCTCATCCTCCTCTGCAGGTACTTCTGCCCCACCAATTGTCACCTCGGCCACTCCAGCTATGCTGGCACAACTACCGGTGGCGCCACTACTGACCGCTTTTCTGCCATCGACCACCGATGCCCCTGTTGGATCCACTGCAATGGTTGTTGCCAATGGTGCCACCCGGTCGGTTTTCGCTGCCCCAATCGGTTCCCCGCCATAGGTTGTTGCCAGTGGAGCCCTCCCTCCTCTGTTTTTTCCTTCAGCTACCACTGCCCCTATTGGACCACTCCACAGGTTGTTGCCAACGGTATCACCCGGTTGGTCGCCGCTACCCTTAATTATGGGCTTTGTCCCACAGGTTGTTGCCAGTGGTGCCACTTCTTCACCTTTGTCGAGTTATTCCTCGCCGCCTGCGGTCACTGCTACCCCTTCGGATCTTCCTCCACAGGTAGTTTCCTACGGTGTCCCACAACCTAGCTCTCCATCGGCACCTTTGGTCACTACTGCCCATTCTAGATTCACTCCACGGGTTGTTGCCAGGGTTTCCAGTCCCTCGGCTAGTAGAGTGTCTTTGCCTCCCACGGCTGCCCTCCCGGAGTCGCCCTCGATGTTCACGCCCACCACTGTTCCTAGTCCCCTGCCTCTTGTGACTAATGATCATCCTATGGTCACTCGTCGCAAGTCCGGCAGGTAACTGCGGGCCCCCGACCATCTCAACCTGCATGCCTTGGTGCTCCCTCCATTGCCCAAGCCATATTGTGCTGCTCTTGCCGATCCTCCTTGGCGTGACGCTATGACTCGGGAGTTTCAGTCTCTGGACGCCAATAACACTTGGGACCTTGTTCCGAAACCGGCTTGAGCAAATGTGGTTACCGGCAAGTGGATCTTCAAATACAAGCTCCATGCAGATGGCTTTGTTGACATGTATAAGGCTAGTTGGGTTGTTCGGGGATTCACGCAGCGCCCTGGGGTTGACTTTGACGAGACCTTCAACCCGGTTGTTAAGCCAGCCACCGTCCGGACTGTGCTTTCTTTGGCACTCTCTCGAGGTTGGTATCTCCGACAGCTGGATTTCAACAACGCCAACCTGCATGGCTCCCTCACGGAGACAATGTACTATGCCCTACCGTTAAGTTTTGTGGACTCTTTCTATGTTAATCATGTTTGTCTGCTCAACAAGTCTCTCCATGGTCTTAAGCAGGCACCCCGGGTTTGGTACAACACCATTGCTTCCTTTCTCCGTTCCCTCGGGTTGGTTGAAGCAAAGTTGCATCATTTTCTTGGTGTTTCAGTCCTGTCTCAGTCCGGGGATCTTCTTCTTTGTCAGCGATAGTATACACTGGCATTCTATAGCGTGCCTAGTATGACATCTTGCAAACATGCAACACTCCAGTGGACACCGACTCCAAACTCTCTGCTGACGGAGCCTCTGTGACAGATGCCGCCCTATATCGCAGTCTTACAAGGGCCATGCAGTATTTGACGTTCACTCAGCCAGACATTACCTATGCAGCTCATCAGGTTGCTTGTTTATGCACGATCCTTGGGAGACTAACTTCGTTGCTCTGAAGTGCATCCTGCGCTATCTTCAAGGCACTATTGATCTTGGCCTATTTTTGCATCGGTCTGCCTCAGCCGACTTGGTGGTATACTCTAACGCTCATTGGGCTGGCTACCCAAACACCTGTAAGTCCACTTCTGGCAACGGTGCTTTTCTTCGAGACAACCTTATCTCATGGTCCTCCAAGCGACGACACACAGTGTCCCGCTTCAGTGCCGAGGTTGAGTACTGCGTCGTCGCCAATGCTGTTGCTGAGGCATGCTAGCTACGCCAACTTCTTAAGGAGCTCCACTCTCCTCTTCGACGTGCCACCGTTGTCTATTACGACAACGTCAATGCTGTCTACCTCTTGTCGAACCCAGCTCAAAATCAGCTCACCAAACATGTCGAGATCGACCTACATTTTGTTCGTGGCCGTGTAGCTCTCGGTCAAGTGTGCATTCTCGGCGCCCGGCGTCGTCTCAGTATGCCGACACCTTCACCAGGGGGCTACCGACTACAGTCTTCACTGAGTTTTGGTTCAGCCTGAACGTGTATGCAGTCGTTCTAACTGCGGCGGAGTAATGTCATAATCGGGTTGTGTTGCTTTTCTTTCTTCTGTACTGCTCTACACGTCTCCTGCCATTCAGACTGCGGGGGAATGTTGGACATTACTGCCCAATGGTCCTAGGATTTCGGGGGAGTGTCCCTGACCCTATTGCACACTATATAATTCCCATTATGTGGAATGAGAACATATTGACAATTTCGCAGTTCGCTTCTTCCAACATGGTAGTAGAGCAGGTATTTCAGGTCTTTCCTGCTTCACCCTTCCGCGTACCCTAGCCGCCATTACCCTACCGTCGGTATGGCCTTTACCGGCGAATCTCTTGTCATGGCCTCCTCCGGCGAATACCTCATCACTGAAATTATCTCCAACTCCGACGAGATGGACGTCGACGTCTCCCCCTCCCAGCGGCATCCCCCTCCTGGTTTTGCTGGCATCGCCAACAGCACCGGCGGCATGCCCCACCTCCACTGCCACTTCATCCGACCGCACCGCCTCCTCCTTGGCGCAGAGCCCTACCCCGGCATTGGTCTCGGCGGTGACACGGGTGGACTCGGTCGCACCGCAGGTGATGAGACCATGTTTGGCATGGATATGACCAAGGCTATTACTACTACGATGCTTTCATCTACATGGCTTCACCGACATACACCTTGGCCAAGATGATCACATAATTGGCCTTCTTGGTTTTCAAATTTGGCGCCATCATCTACATGAATTTGGCCGCCACCATGGCCATTGCCTTGGCTTTCGCACATGGCACCATCAGGTTGCCACCTTGTCCGCCTCCCATAGGTGAAGACATATTCAAGAAAGGCATATCTCCACCTCTACCATGTCTACAACTTCTACATGCCATGTTGGTCAAAGGAAGGCACACAAGGAAACCAAATTATATGCCCAATTTGAATTCTACTCTGGTTCGGCCATCAACGCGCAGCCGGCATTCAAATGGATGCCCAGGCCACATACAAACTCCGTTTTGAATGTTATTGGTATCCATAGAGAAGCCCACAACGATATCTTTCCAACGGATCTATCCTCACATCAAAATTCGTTTGTAATCAATGTGAAATTGCAAAACAAGTGCTGACACTTTTCTATTCCGAGTCAAACTCTAGTCAAAGTAGACTTTGGGTTTTAAATTTGAGTTGTATTAGGTCTCCTATGCTATGGCCGTCCCCCTCCTGCTTCTATAGTATAACTAACCACCTGGTTTTGTTTAGTTATGTTTCGCATTTGCCAAATGCCGGTTTTCGCACGTGTCGGTTAAACCACCTGTTTTATCGTTACAGAACCCCACCTCATTGTGCTATTTGTTTTAGGTCTTAATAGAAAATCTGTAATTCAGTAGCTTGTTCATCTTTTTCTTGCTAATTCTTCGATTTTTTGCAAGAACAAGGACCTACATGGTCAGGTTGATTGCGCCTCGGCGAGATCAATAACCATCTGGAGTTGGTGTATTGGCCACTAAGGCGCAACGTCTTGTACGGTTGTAGTCGGACCAAACCGAAGTTATCCTCCTCTCATTGAAAGATCGGGTCCCCCGGCCCTACCAGCAGGTCTCGACGACGGCGTCGTCTCCTACCCCGCCGTGGGAATTGATGACCCTCATCCTGGTGCGGGCTCCTACCCCGGCGCAGGTCTCGGCGGTGGCCTCAGCGCCCTCGGTGGCGCCATCCTCCACGATGGCACAGGCTCCAGCGGCGTTGTCGGTGGATCCATCTCGGCGCGAGCTCCAGCAACGTTCGCAGTGGCATCCTTAACGCGGGAGGCAACGTCCTTCATCCCATCATGGGTTCCTACCCCAGCGCGGGTCTCGGAGGCCGCTCTAGCACCCTCGGGGGCGCCGTCCCCGACGGCCCTACCCCGACGCCCTCTGTGGCGTTATTGCATCTAAGCCCCCAATTTTTATTGATAAGATTATTAAAGTGTTTTGGTGATGATTACCTCAAAAAGACTTAATTAAACTCACTTCAGACCAATTAGACTCATTTTGTGAGTGTTTTTCTTAGTTGTGCCACATCGAGCTTAAATACAAGATTAAGGACATTATTGCTAGTTGAGGCTTGGGAGATGTATCAAGCCTGTAGTTAGGTTTCTTTGTTCTTTGCCGTACTATTAAGGGGGTTTCAAATTATTACTCTTTTGATAATAAATCTCTCAATCTTATGAAAATAACTTAGAGCAAATCAAATCCAAAAAACTTAGTCTTACTTCCTTCAAGAGATATTCATGTCAACGCTGGACAAGCTCTATATTCCTATATTTTAGTCCGGTGTTCCTCCAAAGAAACTAGAGTTAACGACGGACAAGCCTTGCCTTAGCCATTCTCCTCGGTCCGACACTTCTCCAGAGCAATTCTAGTTCACGCCGAATAGTCCGACGTGAACACTCCTGCAAATTAGGCCCTGTTCTTTTGAGCTGATCTTAACAGCTGAACGGCTGAAATGACTGAATTTCAAACGCTTCTTGAGATAGTCTCGAGATTCGGATCCAATTTGTTTGACTTGTTTTTTGAAGCATTAGCACCCACCTTCAAAACAGCGAAAAAAGGACTAAAACAAATCATATATCTTTTAAAACGTAGATAAGTCGTTAAGCTGTTAAGTTGAAAAGAACTGAACCTTAATCTCTTATTCTTCCATCCAGCGAGTTTACAGTTTGCACTAGACAATCTTCCACAAACTATTCTTTTCAAATTCAGTGCGCAGACAAAATCCTGTTTTTGCCAGACAATCCATCGTGTGAATGACATACTTTGAATTTTTGTCCGCTCCAAACTGAGATTTCTCTTCTTCAATTTTTCTACCGTTGAAATCTGCTCGTTGCTAAAGCAACTTTGACAGTACTTTTGCAAAAGTATTTTATCCTCTTATTAACGGCTAGAATTGCACTCAAATGGCTATTATCTGTGTCTTATCCTATAAAAGGACGCAGACCCTTAATTACAATGTGAACTTTGGCCTTATAATACTATTCTTACACCTATTAGACAGTTCTTGAGCCTTGTATTCAACTACATCATATTTCCACTTAAAAGGACCAAAATCCAATTGCTCCAATATTATCAAAATATGATTGAGATTGTCTTATACACTTATTACTCTTGAATTATCAATCCTATATGGCTTGGTGGAGGATATCTGTTGACACCCAAATTTGGCACGAAATTACGGTTATTTTGGTGGCAAAAAAGGGGTAAAAAATGGCATTATCGGCTAAAAAAGACGCTAGATCGACATATACTCGGACATCATTATTGGTTGATCAGCTAATATATGGAAAAGATCATAATCGGTTTTTATGCATGCATATATACGCAGAAGGATTAGATAGCCGATCAAAAGAGATGATGAACTGGTTAGCGGATCGGTTTATGCATTAATGGTGTGGCAAATATTAGAAAGCTGATCAGGCATATATATCTATTGAAGGAGCTAATGTTGATCATGTATTTATGTTGACACCCAAAAATGGCCTAAGGGAAAAGCCGGTTATTTTAATGATCGGATGAATGGGATGATTATGAGGATCATCATTATCTGATGAGAGTTTGATCGAGATCTCACAGCTGGTTAGATTGATTAATCGGCTTCTGCACGTGCGCATATATTATATGTGGCAGGTATTGATTAGTCGATCAGATGGATAAGTTAGAGCCGATTATTATGTTAAAGCCAGATGGAGTAATTGGTTGTATGATCATATATGGAAGAATCTGTTCATATGTACATGCATGCATGGAAGGAACTCACCTGGAGGTATTTGACCACGTATACATATGGGATTGGCTGGTCTTAATTATTCCAGTTTTAGATGGCCGATTGTGTTGATTAAGGAAAAATAATCATATTTGGAAAACACATGATCGGTTGGTTTGTATGGCTCACGTGAAGACCAAGTAAACTCCCTGGAAGGTTCCATATTGGCTTTGGAGATCAAGCCTATCACGTTGAGACCAACGGTGCCAGGAAGAGCTTCACGTCGGCTAAAGATTTGAGTCAGTTTGTATCCGTGCCTTGCACGTTAAGTCTACTAAAGATAGAATCGGTGTCTATATCCAATTATAGGTCGGTACGTCGTCTATATAAATAGGTGCCAAGGGCACTGTGTAAAAGGACCTCTCTTTCAACAGATCAATACAATGTACTATTTCGTCTACTTTTATCTTTGTGCCATGAACCCGATCGATCCGATCGTATCGACGTTCTAAGTACAAATGCTGGCGTCTACTGCCTCGGTTTAGTCCGATCTCTTCGCCGTCAACTCCCTCGGTAGGGACTGTCTCGGTTCAGTCCGATCTCCTCGCCGTCGGCATCGGAATACTATCTCTTGGTGGCATTGCTGCGCATCACCGTCTGCCAGGAGGAGTTAGGTTTCGCCTGGAATACTATCTCTCGGCGGCATTGCTGCGCATCGCCGTCCGCCGGAGGTGTTAGGTTCCATCCCATTCTATCAGCTCAACGTTTCATCATTGAGCCAATCATCGGATTATCGTCCAATCTATCGGTAAAGCGCTCGTCGCTTCGCCGATGGCTTGTCTGCTCTATCAGCTCGACGTCTCATCGTCAAGCCGATCATCGGTTTATTTCCCAAGCTATCGGTAAATCGTCGTTGCTTAGCCGGCAGATTGCCTATTTGAAATCATGCCGATTGCAAAAGGTCAAATCAGCTGGCACGTCCGCGCAAAACCCGATCCCCTGAGTTCGTCTGTAGTTGGGGTCGGGAAACCACTTTTTCGCGTCAACAAATTGGGACGCCTGGTGGGACCCATATCGTTTGATCTGCCAATCATGTATGGAAATTGGAAGTGGGCGCCAAAACCACAGTCTCCATGGTCGATATCAAATTCGACCTCATCATTATTATTCGGCTTCACAGGATTATTCAACGCCATGATGTTGACACAAAAAAGTGAATTTCTGTGAACACACGTGCGGAAGCGTCAATTCTGTGATTGTGTCGCAACCAAAGACCAAGCGTGCCAGTCAATTTGACCTGTAAATTGACAAGGAGAAAATCGTCAGTAATATAGCCCTAATCGGCTTTTTGATATAGCCAGATCAGGTTATTCGTAATCGGCGTTAAACAATACGATTACTTGATCTATCGGCTTAAAGCCTCATAGAGCAATTGAACATAAATAAGTACTCAAATATAAATCCTTTACTTCTTTTTGGTATTTTTATATAACATTAACAATAAACCTTTGTATCAATTTACCAGATTAGATCAAAGAGCAGATTTGAATAGATTGGTCAAGCCAAGACAGTATTCAGATCTAAATCCAGATATAAAGTAATAAACCGATCTGAAGATTCAAAGCTAATATGGGTAAACACAATGTTAATCAGCAAACATCTACACATGCAAAATCCTGAATAGATCATACGCAAAATCGATTGAACGAGACAGTCGCATATATCGGATTCAGGAAAAACATATGAGATACTTGACAATCGGCATTGCAGGATAAACACACATTACAGATCGATTAAATCGAGACAGTGCAATATGCGAGAACACATTAAAGGTCGGTAAATCCCGAGACAGTTTAACATGCTTTGTATACATGAGATCAAGATGATACAGCCATGCATACGGGTTACAAGGAGAGAATCAATTATCCCATCGAGATAGCTCTACCTGCGAGTTGAAGCCTTTCGACGATGTCGATCGGATTTGAGAAAGTAGTTTGTGTTTTGAATATGATGTGTCTCTTTCTCGAAACCTAAGGTCCTATTTATAGTATTACAAAGTCGATATCGATACAGCCTATTTTACCGCGCTAAAGATATCTTCTGATCAGAGCGTATTCTTTTCGAACTGATGACTATCGGTATTCTTCAATAACCTTTTCTTCTTTGCCGATGAAGCCCATTATCAGATTTGGCCCAATAATTCCGATACATTTTACCATTTTACCATATCCGATTTTCCTGCCAAATTTGGGTGTCAACATATGCCCCTAAGTTTGGCAATGAGTATTCTCATTAGCTGAACTTTCAAATAAAAATCGGATTTACCATATTAGAACATTTCACAGTTTTACCCCTGCAATTCCTCGCTTTCGGTCCATTTTGAGAACACGTGTCAGCCCAGCAGACGATATGGGCCGAAACAGTAACGCCGAAACCCGCGGTAAAACCCTAGTTTTTACCACTGCTATAAATAGACCCTCCATTCGCTGTCATTTTCACGCTCTCCTTTGTGCACACGTCTCTTGCAGTCCCAGCGCACAGTCAATCCTTCTTCAACTCTCAATCGGCAACATGTCTCAGGTATTATTCCGATGCTCAGACTCTGAAGCATTGTATTCCTTGGGACCGATAGGAGAAAGGGATCCAACAGCGTTTATAGACCATTCAGTAGCAAGGCTCCCCTTATTTGCCAATAAACTCAGTACACACAGCTGGAAATCAGCTTTTAGATAGGCCTAGCCTGATAAAGGGATATAAGGACTGGCTCATTCGGGTCTATGGCCAGAAACAAGAGTAATGGGATGATTTAGGAATAACCGATGCTATCCTTCTTTCCTTATCTCCCCTTCTACCAGATGAACCGTTTATGGCAGCATCGGCTTATTTCTGGTGCGATACGGCCAATGCCTTCCTTTTCCCGACTGGACCCATAAGCCCTACGCTTCTTGACGTAGCAATGCTAACCGGTCTCAGTCCCGATGGCGAGATGCTATCGGCTTTCGATCTATCTACCACTCTCAAGCTAGTTCCAGAGAAAAATTTCAGATGGCAACGTTACATCAATACCCACCAGCAGACAGGCGATGTTGAGGACGAAGAACACATCGCCTTTTTGAACATGTGGCTGGATAGGTTTTTCTTCTGCGGCCAATCCCTTAGTCCAAACAAAGTCTATCAAGGAGTAGCTGAGGCACTAGCATTAGGCCAAAAACTGGCAATCGAAAAATATCTTCTAGGAGCAACTTATCGGATGATGCATGAGATCAGGGAAGGTCTCTGCTCCAAGAAAGCCGATTATTCAGTTGGAAACCTCGGCGGCCCTTTCTGGTTCATCGGAATGTTTTTGAAGCTCCAGATATACAATTCCCTAGGAGAATTGGACTTCAACTTACAATTTCCGAATGAGAAGGATTCCGATAGCAGCGAGCGCCCTTGCAGATCATATGGCGAGATGATATCGGTGAATTGCAACAGAAAACTCCTGAACCAATACGACCTTTCTCATTCCATGGTTGCATTTTACACAATGTCTGAATCGGAATATGGTGCAGAACAGTTCAACCCATATACTGACTTGGGCAAATATCCTGTTCCCTCATTCTTCCAATTGGACAACACCTTGAGGGGCGAAGCCTTATCGGCTTATAAAGAATTTATTTCACCAGGTATCTTCTTCGCCATTCTGAGCACAAGGACTCACCTTAAGAAACCTTCATACGAATTTTATCATCCCGCTGTAGTAGCTCGGCAATTCAACCTCGGGCAGGACATTCCCGATCTTTTCATATATCGCCATCTGAATGCCAGGGAGGACCTCAATCCTCAATCGGCTTATGGGATTTTATCCGCCGCACATTTGGATTTCGAGATGCCGACTGAGCTTATAATGTGGTCGGCCACCTCTGCAAAGTTTGATTTCTGGTGGGAGTCCATCGCCAAAGATATATATGCTACAGAAGGCGGAGCCGCAACCTTAATCGAACGGCTCACTGGCCAAAAAGAGACTTGCAGACCCAATTGGCCAAAAATTGCTGGTATGGCAGAGCTTCAATCGGAATCGGAAGAAAGCAGCGATAAAAATTTCGATTCTAATTCCGAGGATGACGATGACAAAGAGGAAAATTCCTCTGAGTCAGGACCTTCTTCATCAGATTCAAATGATGAAAGAACAGAGTCCCAGAACCACGCATCATCATCTAGCAGCGAGGTTACTAATTTGAGTGTATTCACTAACCTGCACCATTCTTTTCCCGATTACTAACCGCATGTTATTTTCTTTCAGAGCGGAGAAAAACGCCCGAAGGCCAAGCTCATTGGCGATGAAGCTGGTCACCTTCACTCAACGGCCAAGTCCGCATCGGCCTTCACACAAGGGTCCTCTCAACAGCCAAAGAAACGAGGTACAATCGACTTATAATTCATATTTCCACAAAACCCGATTGCTTAACCACTTCTGACAAACAGGGAAGCCCGAAGGTGAAACCGGCCTAAGGAAGAAGGTGGCTGCCAAGAAGCCAAAACCTCCAAAGGTGCGTACACCCGATAGCACCGAGTCTGTGTGTGACACAGTAAGCACATGATTTTCCTCCAAACTCTTTAAAACTTATCTTCGGCTTTTACTTATCGAAAGTCGATTTCAGGACACTTCCCCCATCTCCAAGAAGAAAGATGGCACACCTGCTCCTCCACCGGCTTCACAAACACCGCCAGCTTTCAATCCGCAAGATGTAATCGGAATTCCTTACTTTTCATCATATAAAATTGTCAAATTCCGATACCTTGTAACTTTAAATTTTCTCCTCTTCAGTATATGTTCCAGCCTCGAAGCCTAGCTAGGGTAACCGTGGTTTCCACGCAGGTTATTACATATGATGGGAAGAAAACCGATGAGTTAAACTTCGATCCATCCAGCATGGATTGGCTCGATGACGAGCTGGACTTCCTATCTTCCCCGATCAGGACTTCATCTCCCCCAGCCGTCATTATTGAGTCACCTGCAGCAGCTCTAGCTAAGAAGCATCGGTTTTCTCCAGACACTTTGGCCAAGCTGAAACAGATGTGGGAACTGTTCGGTAACGAATCGGCTTTCTTAGCTAATCCTTTTGCCTTAAGGGAGATTGCTGATTCTATCACAGAAGTTCTCCCAGAGCAAGTGGCTTCAGCCATACAGAGGGTGCTACCTCTCGAGGAGAAAAAAGCCGACTTCGATGCTGCACTGGATCGGCTCCACCAGAGAGAAACCCTCAAAGACGCCGAGGCAGAACTGAAGGGGCTTATCCAGGATGCCAACTCCCAAAATGATAAGCTTCTCCAACTGAAGCAAGAGGTAGAATCGGCAAAGATTGCAGCCTCCAAGGCAGTTTCAAGGGTAAAGTCCCTGGAACAGGAACTGGAGCAAGCAAGGAAAGCCGAAGCAGCCGCTCGCTCAAGCTTCGAGGAGTCCAAATCGGCAGCTAAGGAGCAGTATAGCACTGTGAAAGCTTGCGGCTTAGCAGTACTGGATGCTAAGAAGAAAATCCCGATTATACCTGGATCGGCCGAAGAAGATACCGACATCGTCAACCAGGTCCGGGACACAATTACCAGTGTTGCCATTGCAATTTTCAAATTCTGTGACTGATTGGCCTGCGAGCCAAATTTTAAAAACTTTGCTCTGTGTGGATCGGTATTTTACCGATTGTAAAACGATATTTTACCTTGCCGAGGGGGCAACGACAGTTGAGGCCTTCGCGCCTATGTAATAACTTTATTTTCTATGCAATCGCTTTCACTCTTTATTAATGTCTCAATCTATAGGCGATTCCTTAGAATCGGCTTTTCCTGAATATCAATGCGTTAAGCAAATACCAATATTGACTCGTTATAAGCGATTCCCACGCTATAGGCGATTCACTTAAAATCGGCTTTTGCTCAATCAGCAACGTGTTGAGTAAATCATCAACATCGATTCAACAAGTGTTAAACGGCTTTTTTGAACTATAGACGATACCTAGGAATCGGCTTTTAACTTCCACACTCAAGTACCAACCCAGACACTTGGATAGTATTTCTTCAGATATTTAGCATTAATCGCTTTACCGAAAACTTCCCCTTCAAGCGTCTCCAAAATATACGCGTTTCCAGGAATAATCCGATTGATCTTAAATGGTCCTTCCCAATTTGGAGACCATTTCCCGTACTTAGGATCTCTAGACCCAATCGGCAAAAATGTTTTCCAAACAAGATCTCCCACTTCAAAAGTTTTCGGCACAACCTTCTTATTGTAATGTCGAGCAACCCTTTGCTTGTCACGCTCAATATGCTCCAAAGCTCTTAATCGAACTGCCACCATATCATCTAACTTATCCACCATCAGATTTTTATAATCATTGGCTTTCACATTATTCTGTTCCTGAACCCTCGTAGATCCGATGATTGCTTCAACTGGCAGAACAGCCTCTTGACCATAAACCAACTCAAATGGTGACACTTTCGTAGCTCCATGTTTAGCAATCCGATACGCCCATAGCGCATCCGCCAAAGTATTATGCCAACCCCACGGCCTTTCATCAATTTTTCGCTTGATCAGCTTTATAGCGCTTTTGTTTGAAGACTCTGCTTGGCCGTTGGCTTGAGCATAATACGGCGAGGAGTTGATTGTTGTGATTCCCAGACTTCGAGCGTAATCCTGAAATGCTTCTGACATAAATACCGATCCCTGATCCGTGGTAATCGTCTGAGGAATTACAAATCGGTAAATTATGTGCTCTCTGACAAAGTCGATCGCTTCAATAGCAATTACTTTCTTCAAAGGTACAGCTTCAACCCACTTAGTGAAATAATCCGTTGCTACCAAAATATACCGATGCCTCTTGGACGAGGAAGGAGATATTTCTCCAATCATATCAATTCCCCATCCTCTAAAAGGCCACGATTTCACGATCAGATGCAAGATAGATGCAGGCGCATGCTGAATATTTCTGAACTTCTGACAATCTTTGCAACCCTTATAGTATTTAAAACAATCTTCTACCATCGTTGGCCAAAAATATCCCACACGCT
Organism: Raddia distichophylla; assembly: GCA_005191435.1. NCBI lineage: Eukaryota > Viridiplantae > Streptophyta > Magnoliopsida > Poales > Poaceae > Raddia > Raddia distichophylla. The sequence continues at coordinate 2,683,058 of SPJY01020470.1, forward strand.
TTAACATCCATCGCATCTTATATGCTGACTGATGTGTCCCACATAGTCCTTCATGAATCTCTCCGATGGCAACTTTAGCCTCTTCTTCATTCAGACATTTAAGTAATAGCCCATCAAAACTCCGATGGTATAACTTGTCACTGATTAATACATACCTCTGAGCTTTTCTTTTAAGCTTCCTATCGGCTTTTCCCTGAGGATCTTTAAGATAGCCGATGATTTCTGCCTGCCATCCTATCGGAACTGGATTTGCAATCGATATAATTTCCAATTCCATGATCGGTAATTTATACCATGACGCCTCCTGAGCTAAATCATTGGCTTCACAATTCTGTTCTCTTGGAATATGATGAATCGTAAATATACTGAAATACTTAGCCAAATCAGAAGCTCTTTCCAGATATTCGCGAAGATATTCGCTATGACACTCATATTTACCGATCATCTGGAAAACCACCAATTGTGAATCTCCAAACACCTCCACGGCAATAGCACCAGCTTGGATTAACCACTCCAACCCTTGAATCAAAGCTTCGTATTCCACTTGATTGTCGATCAACCCAAAATCCACCGTAACACTGAATCGGTAAGGAACACCACCAGGAGAAACAATAAAAATACCGATTCCACATCCCTTCTCACAAACCGATCCATCAAAGAACATTACCCAAGGCAAAAGAATCGACAGATTAATGTCTTGATGGTGCGTGATGAAATCGTCTAATACCTGCCCTTGACGGCTTTTGGAGATTCATAGGTTAGATCAAACTCGATGAGAGTATATGCCCATTTTCCGAGACGCCCTTTGATGATTGGAACATTAAGCATGTATTTAACCACATCGGTTTGACAAACCACTTTGCATTCAGCACCCAACAAATAATGCCTCAGTTTAGTGCAAGCAAAGTATAAACACAGGCAATACCTTTCCACTACCGTGTATCGGGTTTCCGGGTCCAACAACTTCCTGCTCAAATAGAAAATTGCATGTTCCTTTCCGTCGATTTCTTGGGCCAGAACTGCCCCTATCGTTTTATCCGATACCGATAGATACAACTTAAACGGCAAATCATCTTTCGGAGCGACCAGAACAGTTGGATTTATCAAATACTCCTTGATATTATCAAATGCCTTCTGCTGCTCCGGCCCCCAAACAAACTTATCGGAATTTTTCAATTTAAGCAAAGGAGAAAACGGGATGATTCTTTTCGATAAATTTGAAATAAACCTCCTCAAGTAATTAATCTTACCGACAAGCTCTTGTAGACGAACCTTTGAATCAGGAGGCTTAGTATTTAGGACCGCCCTTGCTCTGTCATGATGAACTTCGATTCCTCTCTGATGCACCATAAACCCCAAGAAGTTGTCGGCCGATACTCCAAAAGCACACTTCTTTGGATTCATCCTCATGCCATATTTCCGAAACCGATCCAAAACGGTCACAATATCAGCCAAGTGTTGTTCTTCCTCCTGAGATTTAATTACCGCATCATCGATACCGATTAAGTCATGGCAGATCAAGTTCATCTCTCTTTGATAGGTAGCCCCAACGCTGATCAGCCCAGAAGTCATCACAACCCATTCAAATAAACCGATAGCTCCAGGACGTCTAAACGCAGTCTTGTTCACATCTTCTTCAGCCATAAAAATTTGATTGTAACCAGCATTGCCATCCAGAAAACTGATAATCCGATTGCCTGAGGCGGCGTCAATCAACCGATCGGCAATCTGCATCGGATATTCATCTTTATACGTTGCTTTATTCAAATCCCGAAAATCAATGCATACCCGAATTTTATCAGAATCCTTTTTTCCTACTGGCACGATATTAGAGATCCAATCGGCATATTTGGATGGCCGAATAAACTTCGCATCTAATAACCTTTGAATTTCAGCCTTCACTTGATCATAAATTTTACAACTAATCCTCCTCGGTGATTGTTTTACCAGCCGAAATCCAGGCTTCATTTTAAGCTCAACTATAGATCGGTCTAAACCGGGCATCTCATGATATTCCCAAGCAAAACAATCAACCCGATCCTTAAGTATCTGGATAAGCCGATCTTTATATTCCCGCAGCAACTGTTTACTGATATAAGTGGGCCTTTCTTTCCCATCGGTTCCAATATCGACTTTTTCAAGCTCGTCAGCCGATATAAAACCTTGACCCATCTTATATTCAATACCCTCTAGAGCCGCGGTTCCCATAAAAAACCCTCGTGTCCTTAAGTTACCGATTGTGCCTCCAATGTCGTTGGCTTGAAACCCAACTTACTAACGCTGAGAAAATCACAATCCTGCAAGGGTTTTCCCGATAAAGCCTCTAGGTTGTGATGTATTTCTGCACAATCGGCTTCTGCGGTTAGAGACTCTCCTCTTACCACTTCTATCTGATCGCCAATCCACTGAATCAAAATGTGGTGTAATGTCCATGGAATACAGCAATTGGCGTGTATCCAATCTCTTCCCAACAGCACATTATAACTCCCTTTTCCTTCAATCACGAAGAAAGCTGTTGGGATTGTCTTGCTCCCTATCGTGAGCTCCATGACCAAAACCCCTTTAGCTTCGGTCGGATTACCATTGAAGTCACTTAAAACCATATTGGTCTTGACCAAATCCTCTGTAGATTTTCCGATTATTCGACACACAGAATATGGCATCAGATTTACAGTAGCTCCACTATCTACCATCATTCTGGAAATCGGCTTTCCATTCATATAACCCATAATGAACAATGGCTTTAAGTGTAACCTAGAGTTTTCTGGTTTCTTGAATATAGCATCTTCAGCTCCAACTACCAGCTCCGCAGCAGCCTCCTCATAGTCGCACATGAATTCCCGAGGCAATACGCAAACAATGTTGGTATCAATGGAGATCTCATCAGAGCCTGTCTTAGTATCGATTATGACAGCCGATCTCAACTTGGGCCTCCATTCTTGTTTGCCCCTAGCTGGCCTCATCGGCTTTACCCGCTCTAACAGAGCATTCCTGAACTTTTCGGCTTCGGCATCCTTCGCCTAAGTGTCTCTCATCCGTTGCAAGCGTCGCTTCTGAGATTTCGTCATCCCGCTTGGGCACCACTGCGGCAATGGTACTTTGGGAGGCTGATGCACATCGGTATGTTTGTTAATCGGAACATCATCGGCTTTTTCACTCGAAAACACCAGCCGATCCTTCACCGATGTTCTTTTGGGTGGAACAAATGTGTGGTTCATCGGGCAATTCTTTAAGGTAGGCAGCGACATACTTTCCTCCCAGCAGTATCGGAAAAATGGACATTCCCAGTGCTCCATCTCCCAATCTTGATCTTCTGAATTCCTGTGAACCGGCTCAGGAGCATTTGATTTATCGTTCTTACGAGGTGTCTCCTTGGCCATCCGGTCATACTTTTCCAACAGCTGATCAAAGGTTGGCTTTGGCTTTGGTTTTGAAATCGGATTATGCTCTCGCCCGCGCTTCACCTTGCGCCACTCGTCAGTTCTTTCACCGCCTCGACGGTTCGACGATCGGAATTTCAAATCCGGCTTCTCTTCCACCACAATTCTCTTAGAGCCGACGAGTACTTTAAACCGATTGGAACTCTTGGAATCATCGGCTTTCCTTTTAGCGTCAACCATTCCAATAAACCCGACTGGGAACGGTTCTGTATCAATCTGCGAATTCTTACCCTGATACCGAAGTTGTCCACTCTCAATCGCCTTCTGCACCACTTGTTTGAATACATTGTATTCATTGGTAGCGTGCGAGTAAGAATTATGCCACTTGCAATACTTTCGCTTTTTCAGCTCTTCAAGTGGAGGAATAACATGCCCCTGCTTAAGCCGAATCTGCTTTTCATGCAGGAGATGATAAAAAATCCGATCACATTTGGATATATCAAAAGAATATTTGCTCTTCTCAGGTCCTTTCGGCTTTATCCATCCAAGCTCGAACTCTTTCTTGTTGTTCACCCATTCAGCAACGTAAGCACCCGTGTCTTCCGTATCGGAATCATCCGAGTCTTCGACTTCATCTGCATCAACAACATTAATAGCTTTATCTTTACCCTTATTGTTATTGTTGTTGTTCCAATACTCCCTTTGGCCTGGGTATGAATTATCAGAGAATCGGCTTTCGTATAGCGCGATCTTGTGAGCCAGATGTGAAATATCAGCAAATTCCTGATTGCCCACTTTCTTCTGATTAACGGGCAGTAATCCCATAAAAGCCAATTCCGCCAATTCATTATCAGGCAGAGAAAGGCTATAGCATCGGTTCCTCACTTCTCTGAACCGACGTAAGTAATCATTCACCGATTCTCCAAATTTCTGTTTAATCATCATGATATCGGTAATTCTTGCTTCATTCTCTTCGGAATAAAAATATTCATGGAACTTCTTCTCCAGATCCGGCCACGAGGTAATGCTGTTCGGAGGAAGTGATGTAAACCAGTTAAATGCCGATCCCGATAGCGACAGTGGGAATAATCGGCATTTAAGAGTATCCTTTGAGGCAGCCTCCCCGCACAATGCAAGAAATCTAGCAATATGCTCACGCGTAGACGTGTGATCACTTCCGCTGAATTTGGCATTCGCGAAATCGGGAACACGGTACTTGTGTGGATATTCTGTTTCATTGAAAGCCGATGGATACGGCATAGTGTAATGCGGTGCAATTTTAGGAGTGTTGAACCCGCATTGTTTCATCATGTTATAAACAAGATTCCTTGTCATTTCTTCCAGATTTTCATTCATCCCAGGATTAATCGGCTGATAGATAGGATCCGGGACCGGGACTGTAGCCTGATTATTTGGTATCATCTGAATCGGAGTAGGGTTGATTGTCAATTGTGGACTGGGTTTGTAAGATCAAGCCTCCCCATGGGCTAAATGATTTTGGTAATTGATGGCAACTAGGCCGTACAGCTGGAACGCCAAGGATAAGGACCTTTGTTTTATAGTTCTTCTGATTTCCTTGTGTGTGTCTTTGGCTCGATTACATCTCTCTGGTTGCAGGGTCCCATTGAGCACAGGTTCAGAAACATCAGCCGTGAGTTCGAGAGAGTGTCAGGTGTTAGTCTTGAGCGAATAATCTAGAGCGAGTACACCTGTCCCAGGGTCGAGAAGGTTCGGAGTCCAGCTGTCTAGGGCTTTCGTAGCCGCCAAGTCTCAAAGCCAGATATTTTCTGTGGGCGCGAAAATTCCCGCTTAAGTGTCCAAATATTCCCGCCAAGTCCACAAATCGACAAAAGTGTCCCAAGACCCGAGGCGTGATGACGAGAGGGGGCGAGAGGGGCTAAGTCCGAAGGGCGTGAAGATTAAAGCCCATCGGACGGCGTCCGATCACCATCGGACGGCGTCCGGTGAACCCAAGCCAAATTTTGGCTAAGTCCCTAAAACAACGTCCCTGTCGGACGGCGTCCGATCGCCTTCGGACGGCGTCCGACAGCGCGGATTTCCCGGAGAAGGGCTCGAAAACGGCTAAGTCCCAGGCGACACTGCCTCTGTCGGACGGAGTCCGGAGACCATCGGACGGCGTCCGATGAAGTTTAAAGATGACGACCAGGCAGCGTCCGACGATCTCCGGACGGCGTCTGATCAACCGGAGCGTGACAATGGTCACTGTCGGACGGCGTCCGACCCACACCGGACAGCGTCCGATGGCGGCTAGGAAAATGACCGAACACGTGGTGGGCACTGAAGGGAGAGCACAGCGCACTCCATCGGACGGCGTCCGATCAGCTGTCGGACGCGTCCGATGAAGGTGAAAAATTCACCAGAGGCGTTTGTCGGACGGCGTCCGGTGAGGACCGAACGGCGTCCGATGGATCGATCCGAAACTCGGGATTTAATCTGAGCCGTCCATTTCTAGGGTTTCGCCTTGGGCCTATAAATAGGGACTTGGAGCACGGGAGAAACTTGAGAGAGCCACCATTAACAGCCACCCCTTGCACTTGCCTACCAAGAGAGCTCCTCCCATGGCACCCACCTCCACCTAGGGTTTCATGTG
>SPJY01020470.1:2690605-2708110 GCA_005191435.1 Raddia distichophylla
GGTATTCAAAGTACACGCCGGCGTCTACTGTCTCGATTAAGTTCGATCTCCTCGCCGTCGACTCCCTCGGTAGGGACTGCCTCGGTTCAGTCCGATCTCCTCGCCGTCGGCATCGGAATACTATCTCCTGGTGGCATTGCTGCGCATCGCCGTCTGCCAGGAGGAGTTAGGTTTCGCCCGGAATACTATCTCTCGGCGGCATTGCTGCGCATCGCCGTCTGCCAGAGGTGTTAGGTTCCATCCCGTTCCATCGGCTCGACGTCTCATCGTTAAGCCGATCATCGGATTATCGTCCAAGCTATCGGTAAAGCGCTCATCGCTTCGCCGGCGGCTTGTCTGCTCTATCGGTTCGACGTCTCATCGTTAAGCCAATCATCAGTTTATTTCCCAAGCTATTGGTAAATCTTCATTGCTTCGCCGATGTCTTGCCTATATGAAACCTTGCCGATTGCAAAAGGTCAAATCGGCTGGCATGTCCTCGGAAATCCCGATCCCCTGTTGTTCGGCGGTAGTTGGTGCCGGGAAACCATTTTTCCACGTCAACAGCGGTATACAACTGGCGACCTATAAAAGGCATACATTCAAAACAGTATCCAAGCCTCATCAACACCAAACCTTGAATATACAAGTTGGCTAGTGACCCAACATGGGGTATGCCATGACACATTTTTTAATGTGTGGTGCTTCCGGTCATATGCCCTCAGGGGTGTACCGAGGCCAAATTAGGCTCGATGTTAACATATCACCACCGTTGGTGGCGTGTTATTAAGAAAGCCTGTTAAGGAGGTTGCCCTTTACTTATTTAGCCCAAACTCAATTTAGGGGAAGGCGAAGAGTTTTCGCGCCCTTCTTGCCCAGCCGAAACGTTACGCGCTTCCGCTGGGAAATGCAACTGCACCCACTCCCGTCCCATCGCCATGATGGTTTCATTGTGTTCAGAGCAAGTTGTGATACACATCTCTTGAACTTCTCCATGTATAAAAAAGCCCAGATACAGCGTATTGCTTAGCATCTAGTCTTCAAGATTTTCTCCTCCCCTTTTTTGGAAGAACTCTAGACCTCTTCTTCCCATTGCAATGGAGAGCCAAGGCGAAATAGTTGACGAATGGGCCACAGCCGCCGCTGAACAAGCCGTCACCAATGCCGCCACCCAAGCAGCCCAGGACGAGATCTGGAGGCAGTTCCGCGAGGCGACTGCGGAAATCCGTGTCGAGAAATCCGTTAGGGTTCTAATCCGCGGGTTTCCGCAACTGTACCAAATATGCATCCAATTGAAGGATGCACTAGTTGCCACTCTGCTAGCGGAAGGATAGTACTAGAAGTGCCCTCCACCACCTTATCAGGGAGAGTGATCCCTTCTTTTTTTTTTTCTTTTATCCCTTTGCAAGCCAGCGACGAGCTCTAGCTCATTGTGTTGTGCTACAAAGTTACCCTATAACCTGGCCTAAGAGCCTTAATGAAAATCTTTTGGGCAAACTTCAATAGTCTCTTCTTCGATTTTCTCTTGCGATTGCCAAACTTCAAATTTCTGACTGGTAATGTCTTCATCCGAGTAGTTAGATCAACACGTTCCTCGAACAAATACCCGACACCTCAGCGAACCTGTCGGGGAGCATCACTCGGAAGACCCGAGTGGTTAAACAAGCACCCACCGGAAAGGCTGCATTTCAGTGTCAAATAAGGCCCAGCTCAAAAATACGCTCCGTGGCCCCTTAAATTTGTGGGACAGGGGAACGAATCGCTCCACCCTGCCCATTTCTCGCGCTAGCAGTTTCATCCGCTCCAGCGAACTCCGCCGCAAGGGTTTCCTTCCTTCGCACTCTCCGCCACCACCGATCCCCATCCGGCAATGGCTCCTCCATCTCCCGCCCCCTCAAAGGCAACCAAGAGCGCCAAGGAGTGGATGAAGTCCATCACCACAGACCAGCGGCTGCAAAGGCTTGTGTCCGTCGGCGTGCTCCCTTCGAAGGAGCACATCTCATGGCGCGCCGCACCCAGCGAGTCCTCCCCCACCCTTCTCTCTTACGAGGTGGTGGTCTTCGAGTCCTTCCTCTGTGGCTTCGGCCTTCCTTGCTCCTCCTTCTTCAGGGGGCTATTGCACTTCTATGGGATTGAATTAACTCATCTCAACCCCAATTCCATCTTCCAAATTATCGTCTTTATCAACGTCTGCGAGGCGTATCTCGGGATCGCGCCTCGTTTCGACCTTTTCAGATCCCTCTTTCTTCTCAAGCCCTTCCCCAGCAAAACATCCCCAGGGCCGTGGGCTGCGCTGGCTTCCAATTTCGGGAAGGGGCCAAGAAGTTTTACTTCGATCTTCCCATCATAACCTAAAACAAGGACTGGCATTCTGAGTGGTTCTATTGTGCCAACCTTCCTCCAGTCCTTCCATCGTTCACGGGGGATTGCCCCACAGCCCGCACTTCCTGGTCCTCCCCTCTCGCTGAGAGCGAAGATAGCAAGGTTAGAGAACTGCTTCCCCTCCTTGGGGATTTGAAGGCTAAGGGGCTAACCGGCGTTGGCGTAGTTATAAACTACGGTTTCCATCGTGTCCGACACCAGAAAGAGAGAGTACACCTCGGATTTGAATATTTGGGGTCTACAGACGCCACTTGGGAGAGCGAAGATAAGACCTCCCAAAAGTCCCTGGTCGATCGAGTGGCTGACCTCTTCTCCCTAAGCACGTTCATAGAGAATGAAGACTGCCCGGGTGCATATCACTTGTCGAACCCACCTCCTACGGTAAGCAAGGAATCTCTTCCCTTCAACCTAAATCCCATCATAACTGACCGAGCTTGACTCCTTTGTAAGAACGTGCCACATTCTTCTCCATCCATCCAGTCCCCGAAGCCCCCAGCCATAAGGAAGCACCGCTCAAGCGTCCTGCAGAGGACTCGGCTGATGCTCCTCCAGCCAAGAAGGGCAAGGGAATCGTCTTTAAAGACTCGGATGAGGATGAAGAAGAAGATGACTTCCCACTCCTACACCGACGTTGTCAAAACCCGAGGTCTAGCCCTACTCTCGCTGAGCGAGCTCCAAGCCCTCCATCTCCCCCAATTATCAGCCCGCAGGTAGCATCAGGGCCAAGGGGGCCCTCCGGTTCTACTCCGAGTGGTCAAACCACCGGGAAAGGCATGGGAGTTAAATTCACAACGTCACAAAGGTTTCCCATCGTGACTTCTTCTTTCAATTATCTGCAGGGAAATCGCCTACTTGAATTCTTCTGTCACGCGCAGGAAGCCCACCTCTAGTACCTTCAGGAGCAAACCCTGTGCTAAGGCAACAACTCATGATCCTTCTGCTCCAACACCGCCAAATCCTCCGGTAGAACCAACTCCAGTCAAGGAGCCGGCCCAACAAGCATCTCCTCGACCTACCGCTCCTCCACCACAAGAAGCCCATCAATTGTAGCATGCTAAAGATAACATCCTAGCCCTGGCTCCAAAGAGCTCAGAGCTAGAAATTGAGGAGATTCCTCGCCCTGCTGTCAATGCCAACGCTCCTCCTCTACGTGTAAAATAAAGAAAGGAGATGGAACGCTACGAAGTTGATGATGAATTGGAGACCGAAGTGTGGGAGACGCTGCAAAATGTAGCGAAGTTCAGCGTCAACATGCTCGAGGTAGACCTTCTTCATATCTTGAACTTTTATTTCAATCAAAGCATATCTTATCGCTATTTTCGCCTCCACTCAGCGCATGAGCAAGCGGGCAGCATACAAGACCCAGTGCCTTCAAAAGGCCATCGGCCAGCTGAAGTCCAAGGATGAGTTTGACAATGTGCTATATGCGCAGAAGTCACAATTCCGTGGTGAAATCGAGGAGCAACGTAAGTAGGTGACCGAATTGCGGCTCCGCCACGTAGAAGAGGCCAACACCATCCGGGGTAAGGAATTATCCGAGTGATGTCAAACTTGATATTAATCTTGAATACTCCTTATGGTCAATCCCTTCTGTATAAAGCTCTGGAGTAGAACTAACAAGTGATGTAGGCGAGGCAAAAGGCCATGAAGGGTGAAGTTTTCATGACCAACACCCAAGCTGAGAAGTCGGCTCAGGAGCTGAAGGGTAAACTCTCCAACTCAGGCTCTCCCTGGCTCAGTCCCATTGGAGTCCTGATCGCATTATCCTGACCGACTGATTTTGCAGCCTATCAATTGAAAACCATGGCCCAGTTCCAAGTCTTTGATGAGAAGGTAAAGTTCGCCGTCGAACTACGCAACCGAACTCTGAGGGCGGTCGCTCCAGTGCTTCAATATATCTACCCCGAGGAAGAGTTGCCATCCGACGCCGACGTTGTAATGGCGCGACTCGAAGACGCTCCCGCACAGCTTAAGGCCTTTGCAAAGGAAGCGGCGACGACTTGTACGAGCTAGGCTCTGGCTATCATGAAATCGCACTACCTTGATATAGACTTTGACACCGTGCGAGAGGGCTTCGCCTGCTCCGAAGAGGAAGCCCATTCTTTTGCTGATATTATTAAAAGTATTCGATACTGGGTTATTCATAGCATTACTATACGTTCCCTATTCATTGCGGGTTGGTTATTTGTCGGTACGGGTTTAGCTTATGACGTGTTTGGAAGTCCCCAGCCAAACGAGTATTTCACGAAAAGTCGACAAGGAATTCCGTTAATAACCGACCGTTTTGATTCTTTAGAACAACTCGATGAAATTAGTAGATCCTTTTAGGAGGCCTTCAATGACCATAGACTGAACCTATCCTATTTTTACAGTCCGATGGCACTCTTATGGAGGAAGCCAAAGAGACCTCCGTCACCTTGGTAGAAAACTTGGATTTGTAGATACTTCATCTCCGTATGGTTAATTCTGTAATATATCCAACTATTGATCGTCAATACTATTAATGTCATTTTTCCGAGTACTTGATTTATCCAACTTTTCGTGTAACGCCTTTTGTCGACTGGTCCAGCCCCTAGTGCTAGGAATTAGCGCTTGGCTTTCCCCTCATGCACATGCTGAGTGACTAAACAATGTCTATTGCAAAAATATTAGCGCCACTACTCAGAAATTTCATGATACCCAAATTCATAAATCGTATGGAAAGAGAAACAACTTTATTGATAAGATAGGATGCGGTGAATCGCACAATATTTAGTGTAGGCCCCGACTTACTACTTAGTCATGTACGGCTGGGTAGCAAGTTAAATGAGCAACTAATTTACAATGTTTAAATACAGGATTTAAGAATAAAAGCAACGTAGCTGCTCAATGTTCCAGGTATTAGGCACATCCGATCCGTCTTCACGCTTTAGCCGGTAAGCCCCGGGCGGGTCACTTCATCGATCACATAGGGCCTTCCCAAAGTGGGGAGAGTTTATGCTCGTGCTTCTGATTCCTTCGGAGGACCAGATCTTCTTTGGTGAACGCACGGCCCCATACGTTGCGCTGATGGTGGCGACGCAGGCCTTGTTGGTACTTAACCGACTGGATCATTGCTGCTTCCCTAGCCTCCTCGAGCCGATCAAGGTATTCTAATCTTCATTCATCCGACTGGTTGTCCTTCTAGCTGTGGACTCGCGGAGACCAAAATTTCAATTCAGTCGGGAGAATCGCTTCCGAGCCATAAACTAGGAAAAAGAGTGTTTGCCCGGTCGCTCAACTTGGGGTTGTTCTGAGCCCCCAAAGAACCGAAGGCAACTTCTTGACCCAGCGTGTGACACATAGCTTTTGGCGATCGAAAATCCTCGCTCTAGGTCCTTGTAGAATTAATCCATTGGCACGCTCTACCTGCCCATTGCTTCTTAGGTGGGCCACCGAGACGTAGCAAATTTTGATGCCCAACTCCTCGCCCCATTCTTGGAACTTGCTGTTCTTGAACTGAACACCGTTGTCGGTGATGATTCGATTAGGCACGCCAAAGCGTACGACGATGTCCCGAAAGAACTCACGCGCTTTAGTAACCATGATGTCCACGATCGGTTTAGCTTCAATCCAATTTCTGAATTTGTCAATGGCGACGAAAAGATGGGTGAATCCGCCTTGAGATCGCTTGAGAGGGCCCACCATGTCTAGATTCCAAACGGCGGAAGGCCAGCTGATCGGAATTGTCTGTAGATCCTAAGCCGGCATGTGAATCTACCGTGCAAAAAATTGACATCCTTCACAGCTGCGCTGCTGACCACGCGAGTCGTGGCACCGATGTAAAGTAGAAGAGGCTCTTGGGGCATGGGCGGGACCAATACCGGAAATGTAGTGAGGAATCTCTTAAAGTCTTCGATTGCTTCTTGTGCTTCTGCAATCCACTGAAAACCGTCTTGTCCGCGCAGGAGCTTAAAAAAGGCATACCGCGTTCCCCGAGTCGAGAAACGAATCGGCTGAGTGCCACGATACATCTAGTGAGCTTCTACACATCCTTCTGACTGGTCGAGGGCTTCATCTTCATGATCGCGCTGATCTTCTCTGGGTTAGCCTCAATCCCCCGATGAGATACGATAAAACCGAGCAATTTACCATATGGAAGCTCGAAAACACACTTCTCGGGATTTAATTTCATCCGATATGCTGTTAAGCTATTGAATGTGTCGGCCAAATCCGTGATGAGGTAAGGTTTGGTTTGAGTCTTCACGACGACGTCATCGACATAAGTCTCCACGTTGTGGCCAAGCTGAGTGTGAAAACACCGTTGTATGGTGCGCTGATAAGATGTGCCAGCGTTTTTCAACACGAACGGTATTGTGATGTAACAGAAAGTACCAAAAGGCATGATAAACGATGTCTTGATGCAATCTTTCTCCTTCAAACTGATCTAATGATAACCTGAGTAAGTGTCTAGAAAACTTACCCACCGGTGGAATCCACCACTTGGTCGATGCGAGGGAGCCTGAAAGGTTCCTTAGGACAGGCTTTGTTGAGGTCGGTGTAGTCGACACTAGACCTGATCACGGGAAGACCGGCCCGGCAACCCGGCCAGAGCTCGGCCAGAAAAAGCCCTGCCCGGCCCGACCGGTGCATCGGGCCGAGCTCGGGCCTGGTTTTTTTGCGACCCAAGCCGTGGCCGGGCCAGGCTTTCGGGCTTCGGGCCTGGCTTAGGCCCGTTTTCAAGCTCGACGCCCCGGGCCGGGCCGGGCTCGGGCCTGGTCCCATGGGACCAGGCTTTTCCAGGCCCGGCCCGACAGATGATTAGGTCTAGTCGACGCACATACGCCATGTCTTGTTTTTCTTCTGCACCAAGACCGGATTTGCTAAATACTCGGGATGGTAAACCTCCTTGATGAACTATGTAGCCAATAATTTGGTGATTTCTTCCCTGATGGCTTTCTGATCTGGTGCGAATCTTCGCAAAAGTTATTTAATCGGCTTAGCCTTGTCGTCAACGTGCAAAGAATGCTCAATCACCTTCTTCGGAACACCAGGCATATCCGAAGGCGTCCAAGCGAACACGTCCTGGTTTGCCCGGAGGAAAGTGACTAGCGCGTCTTGTTATTTGTTGTCAAGCCCTGTCCCAATCACGGTTGTTTTAGCTGGATCAGACGGGTCCAACGTTATCTTCTTGGTTTCCTCGGCCGACTGGATGGGGGTTGTGGCTTGCTTTTTGGTGGGTATGTCTCCCTCCTCCTGGAGAGATGTGACTGTCTGCCGGATCTTCACCATCTCAACCGATGTCTCAAGTGCCTGCGTCATCTCACAGCTTTCGTTATCACGGACTAGAGACTGCTTCACGTCACCGTGTATGGCGATTACGCCATTTGGGCCTAGCATCTTCATGACAAGATAAGTGTAACTAGGAACCACCACAAATTTGGCGATCCCTGGCCTCCCCAACATGGCATGGTATGTCGTCTCGAAATCGGCCACTTCAAAGCTCAGACTCTCGGTCCGATAGTTTTCCTTGGTCCCGAACGTAACGGGCAGTGAGATCTATTCGAGTGGTACTGCGGACGTCTCGGGAATTACCCAGTGGAAAGGAGATGATCCCTGCTGTAGCTCAAAACAAGGAATCTTCATCTGATCCAAGGTCTTGACGAAGAGGACGTTAATACCGCTCCCGCCATTGACCAGGACCCTCTTCAACTTGTTTCCCCGAACGACCGGATTCAGCACTAGTGGGTACCCCCCGAGGAAGGATATCCGATCCGGGTGGTCTATCCGTTCAAAGGTGATGCGGACTTCGGACCAGCGCAAGTACTTGGGGGTCGTAGGCAGGATCGCGTTGATCTCCTGAGTGGTAAGCTTTTGCTTTCTCTTGGACTCATACGCGTCAGAGCCCTCAAATATGTAGCTGATTTCACACTAAGTGTCTTGGTAATCCCCTTCTGGTTTCTTTCCATGGACTCCTTTGGCATCGTGCTTACCACGGGGGTGAAAGGGGCACACTGCCTCCATGGCCTTGTTGTAGTCGTTGTCGTTGGGGGGCTTAGGCCGATTACGTTCCACGTTGGCAACCATCTCATCCCCCTTGCATTTCTTGTCTTTTGGTTTTCCCTGTTCATCGTTGGGCTTCTTCTTGGTGGCCATCACGATGATTCATGATGGCCTCTTCGGCGTTGGCTTCTTGATCTATCATCGTGAACATGCCCTTGTCGCGGGGGGTCTCGAGTCATCTGCCTGATCAACTCCTCAGTTTGCATCCGGCGAAGAAGGCATCAATGACTATCTTCTCCGAAACATTCTGAATCTCGTTCTTCTTATTCATGAAGCGCTTGATGAATTCGCAAAGGGTCTCGTTCTTGCGACGATGTAGCTGTCCGATCTCCCATCTCCCAGCGGGCCTCTCACAGGTCCCCTGGAAGTTGGTGATAAATTGCTCCTGTAGGTCGTCCCAAAACTCTATAGAGTTCTCCGGAAGTCCTGTGAGCCATGTTTGGGCGGTTGGAGTCAGAGCGATTGGTAGATAGTTTGCCATCACGCTCTGATCGTCTCCCGCGGCGGAGAGACGCGCCTTGCTCCGATTGCGCGTGAAACGGCTGTTTGCCGTCACCGGCGTGGTCGGAGCCGGGTCGCCTCATTCTGCTGGATGGCCACCATCTCGACCATGGCCGTTGCACGAGACAAGGTCTAGATGAGTGGGGCGTCTTCTGGAAGCTGCGAAGCCATGTTCTCCAGAAGAGTCTTCGAAGCAACGATGTCCGCTTGAAAAGTCGTGTAGACGTCGTGATCCCTCAGCTTCACCGCGCAAAGTTCATTCTGGACGTTGTAGCCTCGAATGCGGAGTTGGCGCATGCGATCTTGATCTTCAACGTGACGTTGGTCCGCATCGACCGCCTCGGTGGCGGCCGCTTCGTTCCCGGCTGGTTGAGAAGTGGAGTGGTGGTCGCCCGCGCCGAGGACGAAGAGATCTCAGTGCTCTTGTCGGACTCATAGTCTGAGTGAGAGAGGCTGACCTGCCCGCTTTGTCCAATGGGTTTACCAGCATTGATGACACCTATGAACGTGGTCGGATCCGGTCGGATTACTCCGATTGGATTAAGCGATCAATTCTTAGTGTGGCCTCCTCCTGTCCCGAGTCCAGGGAAGGTCTGCGTGAAGGTCGTAGTAGAGTTCCTGAGCCCTAAGGGAGATCCAATCTGAGGTGTCGAGACTCTCCCAGATTGGATCGTGTTCGTATCCAGGGGAGTATCATCGCCGAGAACTTCTCTGCGCGCCTCGAGGGAAGGTGCAAGGTGGAATTGCCGGTGGATCAATTTGCCAAAAGCACCTGCCGAATTCTCCAAGGGGGGAGCTGAAGATTGCCGATGTCGTCGGCCACGAAATCCAGAGATCCAAAGCGTAGAGATTGCCCCGGCATGAGGACGACAGACAACGTTCTTGGGAAATCCATCTAGCTTGAACGATGATCTTGTCGCAAGCCCCTACCTAGCGCGCCAACTATCGACTGGTGGCTAATCAGGTGTCACCGTCGACAATGAATTTGTTGCGGGGTTATGCGCTAGAACCAAACTAGATGGTAACACAATACAAGTATTTATACAAGTTCAGCCCCTCGACTCAGAGGTAATATCTTAGTCCTGTGCTCTAGGATTATATGTCTGCGTGAATTCGTAGGTGAAGATGTAGATGATGAAGATGTTGATGATTCTATGACCCCTACCCCTCCCTTTATATAGTTTGGGGGATAAGGTTACACGGCTCCATCCAGTACATGATGCCAGATTCTATAAGATCAACACATGATATGCATCGACATTTACAGGCATGAATCTCCTAATTAGATGGAGCTAAACTTTATCCTCGGCTACATCCTTGGCGACCAAGTTATGCGTAGCTTGAGTGGTCTTCATCCCAATCCAGCCAGCTTGGATCGTCCCCACTTGTTACCTTATGGACCTTCTAGAGGATACTCGGGGCCCATGTAGTCCACAATGTCCTTGGTATAGGTAAGTTTTGGTGAGCTTCCTTGTGCTCCACAGGGTTCTTATTGCCGGATCGAGTTTTTCCTTTGGTTTTTGGTTCGTAGTTCTTCTTCAAGTTATCAACCTTCATCTTCCATCCAAAATCCTCCATGTGTTGGGGGGTCACCTCCATGTGTCGGGGTTGGATTACTTTTGTTTGTCAAAGGTGAGGAAAACCTTGGTTGGTCCAAGGTCACTCCGTGTGTCGAGGTGCTTACTTCTTTGTTTGTCGAAGTGGTGGGTTCGTGAGAAGCTTCCGTGTGTGTGGAAGAGCTCGCGATTGTGTGAGGGTTTGGAGCTCACCTGCCATGTGTTGGTGAAGAGCTACCGCTAGTGGATTGAGGGTTAGGGTCGAAAGGGTCCCGGCTCTGTTCGTTGGAGTTCCTCAACGGTGAGTAGGTGTACATTCGTTGTACACCATACATCGGTAAAAAGCTCGGTTTGTCTCCTTGTTCTTTTGTTCTCATTTCCGTTTATCTACTAATTGTTGTGTGTGCGCCTTCGAGCCACCTTATGTTTCATCTTGTGTCTTCATTATTGTTTTGGTTAGATTGAAGAATTAATTAGGTCAAGTAGCTAGTTTAATTTAGTAATTTGCTATTTAAATTAAGAAAAACCAAAAAATAGTAAAATTTGGCTTAGACTATTCACCACCCCCTTCTCTGTCTAGGATCCTTTCAAACCGAGGCGGTGGCGACAAGGGCATGAGGCGGAGGCCAGCACCGAAGAGGCGGCGACGACGAGGGCCCAAGGCGGCGACGCGAGGGCCTGATGAGGTGGCGATAGCGAGGTTCCGAGGCGGCGACGCAGGCGGCGCTGACCCCAGGCGGCGGCGGCAAGCTGGGGCAAGGCGGTGGCTAGGATTGAACGTGAGTGAGGCCGAGGGAGACTGGGAAGGGGAGAGAGATGAACTAATTGGGATGTCAGCAGGGCCCTTGTTGTTGTTGGCCACTTCCACTTTGCCTATGTAGAATATCCGGGTACCCGATAATAATATATATTCAAGTACCCGTACCCGGCCTGACTTTCCATATAAATGTTCGAGTATCTCTCTTTCCGTACCAAAGTGTATAAATTCCGGGTATTACCCGAACCCGTAGCCAACAGTAAAATACCCAACCTGTACTCGTTTTTTTCGGGTAAAAAATTCTTCCGAACGGGTACAGGTCGCGTATTACCCATGCCATGTACACCCCTAGCCATGATAACACGAGCGGACGGCACCGGCATAAGTGATTCGTTGAAATCAGGCCTAGATGACATCTTGTGACCATTTGATCGCCAATCTACCATATATAAATTGTTCAA
Source organism: Raddia distichophylla (assembly GCA_005191435.1). NCBI lineage: Eukaryota > Viridiplantae > Streptophyta > Magnoliopsida > Poales > Poaceae > Raddia > Raddia distichophylla. The sequence goes on from SPJY01020470.1 coordinate 2,702,263, forward strand.
GTTCCACCTAAGAAAGGTAGATTGGAACGCAAGGTTTTTGCCTCTCCGATCTGCGGCACCTCCATACTACTACCTCCGGTCATAAAAAGAAGTCGCCGTTGACTTTTGCACACGTCTTTGACCATTCGTCTTATTCAAAAATTTAGTTCAAATATATAAAAAATATAAGTCATACTTAAAATACATTTAATAATAAACCAAATCATAACAAAATAAATCATATTTATATAACTTTTTTGAATAAGACGAATGGTTAAATGCGTGTTTAAAAGTCAACGGCGACTTCTTTTTATGACCGGAGGGAGTAGTCTACTACATCCCGATGTCTCAACGTGCGCTAGTCATCAAGACGGTAGGCCTCAGGAACCCGCTGAACGTTTTTATACCACTCATTATATGTAGTTCTTTTTGGGATATATCTCTCTCGTTATATACAGTGCTTTGCTTATGGTTTCAAAAGGTTCACATGTGGGCCTCACTTGGCAGATGCACGACAGTGGTTTCCCAACAATCGAAACCTGACTTCGAGAGATTTTTAAAGAAAATAGATTTAAAAAACCCTAGCATTTTTATTTTTAAAGATAAATACAAGAAAAAAAAGTTGATGAGCAATAAAAAAAGATTAAATTGCACTGTATCCCCGAAAGTTAGCACCTTGTTTCACTTAGCCCCGGAACTTGTATTTTACTTTTCGCACCCTAAAAGTTGGCACCGTTTGCATGGAGCACCGTGGAAGTTGGCACCGTTTGCACGGAACCCCCCGATCCGTTATATCCACCGTTAGATGATGATGTGGCGTTGACATGGCGCTGATATGGCATGTAAAATTCAGAAAAAAATTAAGAATAACCATAAACAATTCAGAAAATCATAAAAAATTTATAATAATTCAAAAAACCATATAAAAATCAGAATAACCAAAAAAAATCAAAAATTCAGAGAAATCATAAAAAATATAAAATTCAAAAAATAAAAAATAAAAAAATTCAAAAATATTAAAAAAGCCATGAAAAAATTCTACCTGACCTGATGCGCATGTCTACATCACCTTCACTAGCAGTAGTTGTTCGTCGCTCTGGTCAGGTCTACCTCATCTTCACTACCTCACCTCACCCGGTGCACCTGTCTACCTGAATTTTTCTGGTCGTTTGATTTTTTGATGTTTACTTTTTTATTTTTTAATATTTTTTAATAATATTTTAGATTTTTTATGATGTTTATATGATTTTTCTAGTTTTTATGAATTTTTAAATGGTTTTTATGTTTTTATTATTTTCTTTATCTTTCTTATTTTTACTGTGGACATAACGACTCGGGGGGTTCCGTGCAAACGGTGCCAACTTCCAGGGTGCGAAAAAGTAAAATGCAAGTTCTGGGGGCTAAGTGAAACAAGGTGGCAACTTCCAGTGGCTACAGTGCAATTTACTCATAAAAAAACAGCTCCGTCCGTGTAGGCTTAAAAGAGAGAGGAACAGCACATAAGAGGATTCTACTTTTGGCCCAAAATATGAAGACAAAAAAAGATTTGGCCTTGTTCTTTTATGCTTAAAATAAACAAAATTAAATAAATTTTTTTATTTTGTACAAGCTAAACGATGTAAGTACTGTGTAGTCATTTTTAGGGGTTTTAATTTTTAAATAGTTATTCTTGTAAAAGACCAATCTGTATGGCTCTGTGGTGGTGAGAACGGGAGAGACTTGTAAAGTGCTGCTTTATTGACTTTTTGTAAACTACAAATGAACAATGACCACTTAACGTTGCACAGGTCACTGCCCATTATATAGTAGTACATAGCAACTGTACATGGCAGTTGCTTCCTTATGGAGCGCAGAAACAGTTTTCTCCTGTAGTGTTGATCCACCGTTAATCCTATGATTAACGATTAAGTTAATCATGAGATTAACTGTCATTTGTTTATTTGTCCATACTATTTAATTATTTCGTAACACTCCCCTTGGACAAATAATTTGTACAAAGATATCTTAAAAAACTCCTTCCGAAAAACTCTGTGGGAAAAAACGGACGAAGAAAATCATATTATGTGATCTTGTATTTATATCCCCTAAGTATATTATATGCCTCATTAAAAAATCCTTCCAAAAACCCTATGGGACAAAATGGATGGAGAAAAGAGTGCATTATACATTAAGCATGTACTTTATATTGCCTCATTAAAAACCTTTATATGAGAAACCTTTCATGAAAACTCATACATAAAGGAAAAAGAGTGCAATATTATCTTAAATTTTCAAACAGGTTTAGTTCAATGGGATTCCCCCATGAACCTTGTAACTTACAAAGTCTTCTCATATTGAATGCACACATTTCCAAAATGTGGACATTGGTAGAGATTTAGTAAATAAATCCGCTAAGTTATCACAAGACTTTTTTTGTAAAATTTCTATCTCTCTGCTTGTTTGGAGTTCATGAGGATATAATATGCTTCATTATATTACTCTTAATATAACATGTTTGCATTTGTATAACACAAACTGCATTATCTTCATAGATAATGGTAGGGGATCCATCTGAATTGATACCACATGACCTTTCAACGTGGTTAATCATTCTGCGAAGCCAAGCACATTCACGTGATGCTTCATATAACGCAATTATTTTAGAATGATTAGTGGATGTGGCTACTAAAGTCTGTTTGCTAGACTTCCATGAAAAAGTCGTACCACCATAAAGAAACACAAATTTAGTCTGTGATCTGGCATTGTGGAGATTAGACAAATAGCCAGCATCAGTATATCCCACCATAGTCATATATTGGTTTTTCTTGTAGAACAATCCAAAATCTTGTGTACGTCTAAGATATCTGAAGATATTTTTAATGCCATTCCAATGTCTTATTGTTGGAGCGGTACTAAATCTAGCCAACAAATTGACCGCGAATGCAACATCAGGCCTGGTGCAATTCGCCAAGTATATTAATGCTCCAATAGCATTATGATATGGGATTTCCGATCCCAAAATATCTTCATTTTCACCCTTTGGTCTAAATGGGTCATTATCCCTATAAAGGGATCTTACAACCATAGTGGTTTTAGATGGGTATGCTTTATCTATATTGAACCTTTCAATATCTTTTGGACATAAGCATACTGGTGCACTAGAATTCCATCTTGTAGGTGCTCAAGTTGCAAACCTAAGCAAAATTTGGTTTTGTCCAAATTCTTCATTTCAAACCAAGTAACTAGATGATTGCTTGTTTCTTTTATACTATCAGTGGTTCCAATTATATTTAAATCATCAACATATACTGATATAATACAAAACCCACTTTGTGTTTTCTTTATAAACATACAACGGCAATCATCATTATTTGAATATCCTTTCTTTAAAAGGAATTCACTTGGTCGGTTGTACCACATTCTTCTTGACTGTTTTAATCCATATAGCGACCTTTTCAATTTGACGCTATACATGTTGCGAATTCCTTTAGGATTCGGAAGTTTAACCCCTTCAGCGACTTTCATGTAAATATCCGAATCAAAGTGATCCATATAAATATGTGGTCACAACATCCATTAACTACGTAGTCAAATTCATGTTGACTACCAATGATATTAAATATCGGAATGTGATTCCACTCATCACAGGAGAATATGTTTCATCATAATCGATGCCGGGTCTCTGTGTAAACCGATGTGCTACAAGTTTCGCTTTATATCTCACCACCTTATTGTCTTCATTCCTTTTTCAAATAAAGACCCGCTTATTTCCAACAGGAAATACTTTAGGAGGTGACGGTACTACTGGACCAAAAACCTCTCTTTTATTAAGCGAGTGTAATTTTGCCTTGATGCTTCTTTCCATTTGACCCAATCTGAGCTCTTCATGCACTCTGCCATGGTCTTAGGTTCTGGATCCTGAACGGATTCAGCAATCATAGTGGCAAAACATATGTAGACAATTGTATTCTCTCTTTTATTCAATTCTCCTGCATTGCATAGTTTGTGGATATTTCCTCATTTATCTCTTGCAACTCATCGTGATTTCCCACAACGATCGAGTTCAAAGGTTCTAATATCCCAGCATTAATAGTTGCGCACATACCTTTGCTGGGATTATCTTCATTAAGATTATTAGCATTTTGAATTACTAATTTGGTTAATATACCCGTATTGGACATTTGTTCCTGCGGATGTCTCCATGGAACCAAATCCTTTACACTCAGAGGTCTCCCCCTATTCCTTGCATTAGGGCAAGAGTGGTTTTCTGAGGTACCTCCACTCTCTCGGGCACATTTACAGCAGGTATATGGGATTTCACAACTCCCTTATAATCAGTAAATGCATATGTCAGCTCATTTGCATTTTTTTACAAATTTATAATTGTCTGAACTTCTAGTTCAGATTCATTAGTACGTGGGTCTAAAGATTGAATGCCCGTGGCATCCCAATTTATTTCTCAACATTCCTTGTGGTACTTATCTCCTCCTAATGCCGAGAAATTATTCTCATCAAATACACAATCAGCGTGCCTAGATGATGAGGACATCACCAGCGTGGATACGATCACAGTGACCGCTGCCCCTCTTTCCTCTCCGACCGCTACAACGACGACCGACGCTGCTCCATCTTCGTCGCCGAGGGGCCTTAATCCAGAAGCCCAGCCTTTCAAGCCTTCTCCGAAGAAGCGGCGCAACAAGTCCAAGACTCGCGAGGCCTCGATGACTCAAGGAAGGCCCACGTGGAGGCCAAAGACGTCAAAAAGACCGGTTCGGCCATCCAGCAGCACGTCAACTTCAAATGGGCATAACTTGGGCTCCCGAACTCCGATTTCGGCGTGCGACCACTCGTTGGAAAGCTTAGGAGATAAGCTTTCCAACGGATCTAGCGCCACATCCAAATTCGATCAGGAGCGTCGGGAAAATGCAGAACAATGTGTCGGGCCAGAAACTCAGGGTGCTGCGACACCGTATTTTTGGGCCTATGGCCCATGTAACTTAGGGTTTTGGTGGGTGCCCCTGTTATGGCCGCCCCACTCCCCCTGGCCGCCGCTATATATGTGGCCGGTGCCTCTCTTTTACGCTTAAGGTTTTGTTGTGTTTTGGTTGACCCCGTGTGTGTCCTCGTATAACTTCGTATAATGTATGCTATACGAAGTTATTACGTACATAAGTCTCTATATTTATACTCTCTTTGCAATCCTTATATATTTTTTTTCAGATAGAGACTAATAATCAGACTATGTTGAAGAGGATGGAAAATTGGAAACACATGAAATAAACAGTGGTTTGCACGTCAGGGTATAGAAATGAATATTTAGAGATGCGGCTGGCCCGATGAATCGATGATCTAGGCCTTGTTCTTTTCAGCGTATTGTTGCGTTGGCGTAATACTGTAGCAAATTTGAGAGCCCTCGAAAAGAGGTATAAATATTATAAAAAAAATAATTAAAAAATAGTTTTAGAATCTTTGGAAGAACTACTAAAAGCCACAAAAAAATTGTTACGAATTATCACAACATATAGGCTATTCGTATAACTTCGTATAATGTATGCTATACGAAGTTATTACGGGCGAGCCCCTCAAGCTTCGGCGAGGGCCCCACAAGTCAGGCGGGCGAGCAGGCCCCAGCGTGTGGGCGAGCCCCTCAAACGCCGGGCGAGGGCCCCACGAGTCAGGCAGGCGACCAGGCCCCAGCGTGTGGGCGAGCCCCTCAGAGCGCCGGGCGAGGGCCCTACACGTCAGGCGGGCGACCAGACCCCAGCGTGTGGGCGAGCCCCTCGGCGCGCGTAGGGCCCCTCACTGTCAAGTGGGGCCTGCGTGGCAGGGAGCATTCTGAAGGGAGTCTTCTGGGCGAAGGCTCCCCCTGCTGCGAAGGACAGGTGCATTC
>SPJY01020470.1:2718597-2762532 GCA_005191435.1 Raddia distichophylla
GGGTCACTTCCGTGTGTCGGAAGTGCGTTGCCTTCATCCGTTGAAGGTCGTGTACAAAACCCTCCGTGTGTCGGGGGTCGGAGCCGTGTGTCGGCGCCGCGGGTGCGAGGAGCTTCCGCGTGTGGAAGAACTCGTCTTGTGTGAAGGTTTGGAGCTCGCCTACCATGTGTTGGTGAAGAGCTACCACGAGTGGATTGAGGGCTAGGGACGAGAGAGTCCCGACTTCTCTGTGTGAAAAGTTTCCTCAACGGAGACGTAGGTGTTCATGTGTTGAACACCGAACTTCAGTAAACAACTCGGTTTGCGTCTCCTCGTCTCTTGCATTATCTTAATTGTGCATTGGTTGTGTGAGCCATCGAGCCACCTTTTTCTATTTAATTAATTGTGCCATTGCTTCCGCATCTAGATTATAGGACTTCATCGGTAGCCTGGGTAAAAACCGGACTAAACAATCACGTAAACAAGATTAAAATTTGAATTAGGAGTCCGATTCACCCCCCCCCTCTCGGCCTAGGTTTCCTACAGCCTCGCCGTCCATAAGCAAGCCGAAGCCCATGCCGTCGATCTCTATGCCTTCGCCGGTCGTGGCCGCTGCCACCAACCCCTGGCTGTCGGAGTAGGAGGGGGTTGCCCACCGGCAGGCAGCCATGGTGTAGGTGATGGAGGAGGGGCCTGCTTCACGCCCGAAGGGGGTCAACAAGTCCAGCGATGCTGCCGGGACTTCAACTCCAAAAGACATCCTCCTCCTTGGTGCTATGGTGACAAGAGTAATCTCACCACCAGGAGCAACAGCGATGAAGCCCGGTGGCCCCCTTGGAGTCTTGGAATGAAGACTGGTGAAGAGGTCGTCGACCCCGTTGGCAACAAGGCAGTGGCAGGAATCGGCACTGCCACCGTAGTGTCCAGTTAGTAGGGGTGAAAACGGGTCGGGTAATACCCGACCCGTATCCGGTTCAGTGTAACTTTTTGCCATGAAAATCGGGTACGGGTACGGGTACGGGTAATCGACTGTCGAGTACGGGTACGGGTAGTACCCGGATAGTAGAGGTTCGGATACGGATTGGATACAGTTCAGCCGATACCCGGACAAATACCCGATCTATCGGGTCGGGTACGGGTACCCAGGTTATTTTAAAAAAGGGTACCCGACCTCCCAAAAGCCCAGTAGGCAGTACCCCATTACTATAAGCTAGCCGGCCATCCCACTCCAAAATAGGGTTTTACTTCACCGGTTCACCCCACTCCTCAAGTCCTGCCTCTCCAAATCCCGTCCGGCCGCCGCCATCCGCGCCTCCCCGCCGGCGCGCTCCCCGACGCCGCCATCCGCGCCTCCCAGCAGGTGCCGTCCGCCGCCGCCATCCGCGTCTCCCCTCCGGCGCCGTCCCCGCCCACGCCGAGGTTCGCCGTCGCCACGGCGCCTCCCCGCGCCGAGCCTCCCCACGCCGAGGTCCGCCGTCGCCACGCCGCCTCCCAGCGCCGAGGTGTGCTAAACACACTGGTTGCATTCTTCCTTCACTCATTTCTGTCAAACATTAATTAGTTGTCTATGTTGCATTGTTCCTTCACTCATTTGTTTTTCTAACTGTGAAAAAATTGTAGTATGCAGTAGAAACAAACAATACATTCTAATTACTCTGTGCTCTGTAGATTCAATTTATCATATTAGCATTGGACGTTGGTCCCTAGATGTCCATTGTCAAACATGTCTCATCGAATCAGGATGAGCAAACTAAATCAGGATGCTCTCCTCCATGTGGTGGTTTTGAATAGAGCACGTGCAATCAAATTACCGTGTTTGGGTCTTTTGGCTTCTATGTAAGCACATGCTTGGCTGGCTATTGGTAAATGAGATATCTATAACCCAATAACTCACTGGTGTTTCTATGTAAGCACAAGAGAAGTTTCAAATGTATTTCACCCTATGAGAAAGATGGGTGAAAGGAAAACATCTTCCAAAGAACAACTGGTGTTTATTTTGTGCGAGAATAATAATTTCAATTAGGTTTTCTAGACTTCTGGCAGAATCTGTGATTCTGTGTTAAACACGCCTTTGTAATTTCTAATTTGATTACTTGGACGTGTTAAACACACCTTTGTAATTTCTAATTTGATTACCACATTTTTCTTCTTGGGGCTTCGATTTTTTGTCCACTTGTACTTATCCATCTCATAACATGCAAACTTACCAGGTTATGAAGCAAATATATCATATATATGCTCACGTTATTACCATGCTCCTGAGCTCATATTTGGTGCAACTGAACACACAACATCAATTGATATATTCGAGCATGCATGATTACATGAACTATTTTGTGTGATTTGAACTTTATGTTGTATCGAAATTGTATTATGTCTTTATGTTAACTGGACCATGTGTTGCATGAAATTAAGCTGTGTCTTGTTTGTTAATTGGACTATTTGTTGCATGAAATTGGACTGTTTTGTATGTTAATTGCATTGTGTCTTACATTAAATTGAACTATGTGTTGCATGAAATTGAACTATGTCGTGTATGTTAATTGGTCCCTAGTATAAAGTTATTTTGTGTAACTATGTGTGTAAAATGAAAATTTTTATCATATTTTTTATTATAGATAATTCATGTACTACCCGCTAAGTATCCGATGTCCGTATTGTACCCATCCGTATTATACTCGAAAACCGTTTTCTACCCGTCCGTAAATACCCTACCCTACCTGGTTTTTAACTACCCGTATCCGTACCCATACCCAGAGAAAAAAATAGGGTAGGGTACGGAAAGACTCCTACCCGACCCGTACCCTACCTGTTTTCACCCCTACCAGTTAGTCTCTCCCGCCTTCCGCCCCTTCTTCCCCTTCTTTTGTTTCTATGGCAGCGGTGACGACGAGATGCCCTGTTCCTCCATCGTTGTTGTCGCAGTTCCCATTTTATTTCTCGAATATGTGCCATGTTGATGAGCGGCCAAAGCATGGTAATTTGAAATCAAAGCTCTGAGTGTTGCTTCTGAGATCCTCCTAGGTGGGGTGTTTGGAGGAGCAACATGAGGGAAAGGTACTCCCTCCCACGATTCAACATCAGAACTTGCTCGGTCCATCCTCTCCCTAATCACACTCGCTTTGGGTAATTGAACTGTGATTAGGAGAATTCACCGTAGAACAAAGTTGTTGATAATGTGTAAAAGACCAATATGTATTGCTCAGTGGTGGTGAGAACGAGAGAATGAGAGACTTGTAAAGTGCTGCTTTGTTGTCTTTTTGTAAAGTACAAATGAACAGAGACCACTTAACGTTACACGGGGCACTGCCCTTTATATAGTAGTACATAGCAACTGTACGTGGCAGTTGCTCCCTTTTGGAGCGCAGAAACAGTTCCCTCCTTTAGTGTTGATCCACTGTTAATCCTGTGATTAACGATTAAGGCCTAGTTTTTTTAGCTTAACGGCTTAAGAGCATGCACATCAGCCTCCTCATCCACACCTGCATCACGATCACCCACGCAGTTTAGGCCCGCTCGCACGCCCGCTCGGCAGACTCCCGCCCGCGCACAGTGATGCAGAGTCGCTGTGACAGCTCCCCTCAGCTTAACGACTTATCTACGTTTTGAAAACACATATGTTTTGGGTTTTTTGAGCCCGTTTTTTCATTGTTTTGATGGTGGGTTCTAACACTTTAAAAAGCAAGTTAAACAAAATGTATCCGAATCTCGAGGCTACCTCGAGAACCTTTTGAAGTTCCATCATTTCAGCCATTCAACCATTCAAATCAGCTCAAAAGAACAGGGCCTAAGTTAATCACGAGATTAACTGCCATTTGTTTATTTATCCATACTATTTATTTCTTAACACTTCTTAGAGTTATTAAAATATTTTTTTTATTTTTTTTTCAATATCCAAGACCACCCTCAAGATGTAACTACTTTTTCAGATTAAAACTTTTAACAACTTTAAGCTGAAACAAACAAAAACAAACAAGGCCTAACTTTAAAAACAATTTGCAAGTAATTTAGCAGAATCAGGTGTTGTCCGTGCATTCGGTAAGAAAAGTGTTGGTCAAAATATTTTGGTTGCATTTAAATTTTAGAACATTTAAGCTGATATTTCTAGGAAAGCCAAAACCTCAATGGTTTTAAGATATTTCAGCCATTTCCCGTCCAATGCAGCGGGAACAAATTTGTAGATTAAATTTCATCTCAAATACGATTTAAAATGATTACCATTCTTATTCTGCTTTATCGTATTCTTGCAAAATTTTCCTTCTATTTTTTTTTTCATTTCCCTGCACCACCACAACCCCAGAGCCCATAGGAGAAGATGCGACGTCGAGGCGTGGACCTGGCAATGACCGCACAGTAAGATAAGATCATAACATAACGTAGAGCTGGGAATGCAGCAGTAAAGTGCTTCTGCTCTGATCTACAAAAATATTTCTGCTCTTCCAGTGCTTACTGAGAAACTGTCATTTGTGGACGGACATTTAGGAAAATGTCCAATTCTACTCTATCTTGCTGTTTTTTTTATGTATAGCCATTTTGTCGAATGAAGAGATCTTTTTATTACAGAAGTCAACTATAACATAAGATGTAACTACATTCACCACTAGCAGGCTCATAAAGTCCTCAATCGCAGTATTGGAACATCCTGTGGCCTCCAAATCTAAGCAAAATATGAGGACGAGGAGGATGTATCACGGAGAACCTGCATGCGGCAAGGGGAGCAAAACTGAGAAATAACATCAAGTTGTGAAGCAATAACAAGTTTTGAGCTTGCCTCCAATTGGTCTTCGGTGAAGGCATCCTTATGGATGATCCAGGTGTCGGCATGTGTCCTCTTGAATTCAGCAACAGCTTTTGTAACAGTAGATCTGATGGGAGAGGGCTCACGAATGAAGCGGGCTAGTAGTGTAACATGATCAGGAAGCCAGCTGGAAAGACCAGGGTAAGGCCACAGAAACAACGAAAAAAAAATTATATATCATGTATTTGCATAGAAGTATCAAACAATATAACTGCAGGGCTCTTAGTGTAAAATCCATCAACTATTTTCCTTCTTCAAAGAGTGTTACCTACTCCTTGAATAAAGTCACTAGCATACCTTGGCATGTCATAAGGGACAGAAAGCACAGAAGACGTCAAAGCAAGGGCTGCACCATGGATGGTAGCAACCGAGTGACCCGACTTTGAAGTTCTGCCAAGTGTAAATATCAATGCGTTAACAATCAGTCACATAAAAATACTCCACATTAACATCAGACTCAGCAGAAAGTTTACCTTCTCCTTGAATCAAGGATACTTTGGGCTTGTGCAAATGACCGATCACGGAAATCCTTCAACAGATCTTTACCCATACCCTTCATTAAGCTTGCAAGAACACCAGCAGCATGCTCCCTAACCTGAATATATAAAGCAAAATTCAAACAATTGACCGACTGATGTCTTAGTTACAACAATACTTTCATATGTACGTCTTGCGCCAAGTCAAAAGGCTAGAAAATACAAATCTCGACATAGTTCATTTTTTAATATCAGTATACAGATTGTACAACATTCTCTTGAATAATACAAGGGAAAAAAAATGTTCACTGAAAAGAAGCCAAATAATCAGACTTGCCTCAACTTGGTTATCCACAAGTAACTTCTCAATTGTTTGCCACATTTGAGACTTTTCTGGGCCAGAAAGAATGAATGTGTGCCTGTGGCAAAAACAAATATAGTGCATTTATTTCCCAATAGCTCCAAGATCACAGGGAGAACTACAAAGAGAAGTGACTAACTAGAGAACTATTATCCCATAAAAATCAAGATAAAACATTATAGATCTGTAAGTGCAATAGAAAATATGTTTATATAGCCCTTAATGAGAATATACTAATATGGTTAATAATAATGAATCACAAGTCATGGCGTGCTACTGCATAAAAAGTAGGTTCTTATAGCAATGACCTGAATGTTGACGACTTGACATTAACAGGGTACTATTAAGCTACGTATTTCGCACTAAGCATTAAAATAAAAATAATACTGGGTACACATGCAACCAAAAGAAAGGTTTTGAACCTGTATGTAAAGGTCCTCAGATACGATAGCAATGCCGATCTAGTCCGCCAGTTGGGATCATTGACTGAAGAAAGGATTGCCAAAATAGCAGTTTCAAGAAAAGGACGCCGTAAAGTCCTCCACTTTAGCAACTCAAAAGCTGACTTTGCAAGCAATGACAAATCTTTATTTGATGTTTCCTGAAAATACACAACAGGCAGTCAAAGTGTTAGAATACATATATTAATTCTAGCAAAGGACCCCCCTCAACAAGTATTGAATTTAAAGAGTTTAGTAGCCAGAGAATTTCAGTAACATTAAACTATGGTGCAAAAGAAATTTCCATTTTAAGATGCATTTATCAGGCAAACAAAAGAAGAGATCTCTTCACCTTCAACATAGCATAACTGATCGTTGAATATCCATGAAAAAACAACTGAGCAAGCAAAAAAACCTTTTCATCTAAGAAAGGGTAATGTCACAATGGAAAAATTAAAATAGCAAATTGTCTACCTGTAATGATAGAATAGGGTACATGAGCCCGATAATGACATCAAGAAGAACAGAAGATCTCCCAGACTTTAGAGATGCAATGATGAAGTGGAAAATCTGCAAAGAAGAAAAACAAAACAAAGAAGTTGTAAAGTTGAAATTAAGTAAATGTTCAGTACACTCTGTACTTGGAGAAAGACATAGAATAAGCACCGTTTCCATTCTTTTAGAATCAGCCTCTTCTTCACTACCCAAGACATTTTCAGTAGCCCAAACTGATGTAGACTCCAGCTGCTTCGATTGAATACTGTTTTGTATATTCACAGATAATTCAGTAACTCCATCTGTCAAACGTTTAGACCAATATTCATTTCTTGTTTGCTCCATCATTGTTACATCGCCACAAATTTCTCCCGGTGAATGTGCAGGACCAGACCCAGACAGTCTCATATTTGAGCATGCAACACACATAGCCACACCAATAGCTTCTCTTACCTGAACGCCAAATGAAAAAGGAAAAATGAATTATTCTAGATTTTGTTCCAAGACAATTAATACTTCTTTGAAGATATAGGTATAATTTCTTATCTGCAACTTGTCAAATTAGCCAAAACTAGGACAAAGGCAAAGTCAGCCAATTCTATATAGGTCATAGGTATGTTCAGCAACAATTGGAAAAAGAATTGAGAGTTAAGAGGAGGAAATATATGGTGAGATCATTCACGGGAATTCAATTCTGCTATATCCTTTGCCAGAGAGTTTGATTCTGAATAGTGCAAAGAGTTAGTTATCTTTTTTTTATTGCTTTTTCTATCAATAAAGATGTATCATAATTCTTATCTATTCCTTTTGGTCCCTTTTAGATGAATTTTTTTCTATCAATCAGCATGGAGTTATAGATATCCCAGTACTCATATCTAATTTATCCATAAAAGTCAACATGCAAAAGGAGTTTTGCCGTATCCACTATCCTCGGGTAGCCCAGACTGTAGTGTGGACACATCAGACAAGTATGCCAGTCAACCACAAGAAGATTGTTCAAGTCAATTTAATCCAGGTCCAGTTTATAGGAACCTAAACCAGCAAATAGCATAAGCCTAATCCGGGTATAGGAACTGATGATTAACAAACCTACTTGAACAACAACACACATTACGAATACCATTGATATAGTCAGACCATTAAAGTAGTAAAGGGACTGACAAGTCCAGATATACTTTACAACAGCCAATTCTATGAGAAAGAAAAGCATTTTTTGCCAGATTGATCAAGGAAATGTTCTTCAGCTGTCACAGTGATTTCAAGTCAAACTAAGAAAAAGGGAACAGAAGGGAATGGGAAGTGACATTGCATTACCTGTGCAGATGAGTGACTCATGTTGTTAAGCAATTCATCAAGAATTTTAACATGATATTGCTCCTCTGTTGGGGACATTTTGTGTGCACAAATTTCTATTAGAGCAACACACAGAAAAGAATATCTCTTGGCAAGTATGCTAGTTGCCATGGATTGAGGAACAGGTGTACACAAGCAATCTAATACTTTCTGCCTGAGAACAGGAGCACGAGTTCCCGATCTTTCCTTCCCAGTAACAGCATACCGAATACAAGCTGCCCATTCAGGGACAGATTCCACAGATGGAGCTAACATGATCTTCTGCAACTGAAGCATCAACCAGTTATCCCTGGACTCCGAATTCCCAGTGACATCAGAGTGAAGCATCCCTGCCATGGCTTCAGCCGCCACACATTGTCTTGATCTTTCTTTTGAACTCAGAAATTCATCAAGGGCAGGCTGAAGTGAAGACACTGCTGGCATTCCACATTGCTGTATAAGCCTTTTAAATATCCTAGCAAAGCTGGAATGGAAAGTGGTGCTGCCCACCAAAGAAAACCAACTAGGAGTGCGTGGCCATGAGGCAGAGAAATCAAAATAGAAGTAAGTGATTGCTTTGTCTGATCCACTTTGAAAAGACGAAGCTCCATAGCTCGCTTTTGATGAACCATCATTATCTGAAATAATATGGACATGAGATAGGTTGTTTAGTGTCTCATTCATGAATCCTTCCTCCCTGATTATGTTATTCAAAATTTCTCCTGTGGACAAAATGTTGCATTCTTCACGGTGGTCTAATGATTGTTGTGAATCTCGCAAAGATGCCTTAATAGGTGATCCTTCTAGTAGTGTGTTTAGAGCAGATATTGCAAGCATTCTTGAGTGGGGCAGTTGACTCTTCAAATTCCTTAAGAAATGACCTAGCATAAAACAGCCATTTTAAATAGTGAAGCTCATGAAAGAAATACCAAGGTCTTTCAGAAACAAATTCCATATTACAAATAATAAGCTCCGAGCGAGCTATCCATACCAGCAGTTTCCGCCAACATCTGTGAATATATGTCAGATTCACTTCTAGCCGACAAAATTAGCAATAAAAGTACTCTGTTGGCCATCAAATTGTACCTGAAAATATACAACATTACAACTAGCAAGTCTCAATACAGATTTATGTAAATGGCTGCAAGATGGCCAATTTTATTCTGACAGAGTGACAGTTATGTTTGAGAAAAAATTATTAAAAAGGAAAAAGAATAGCAGATTTTTTAGTCATTCCCTTGGTCTTAGTACTATAAGAACAATATGATCTTCATATGAACAGAGATTTTCTCACAGATTAGAACCAAAAGTTTCTTTGGTTATTTATTACATTTTTGTACAAGTCAGATTCCTCGACCCTTGCTTCTTTGATGCATCTGCCATCACACACAACCTTGTGAACACAAGCAAATCTTATGCCTATTGTGCTGAAGGGGCCAACTGAATATATTGTTACGAGGTATTCCAACATCTCAGGGTACATATGGCACTTCTTCCCCTGCATTTTTCATATTTTTGTTGTAGTGCACACAGAAATTATAGTATTATTCAAGCAATTCATCTTGACTGGAAAGCAACTGTTTGGACAAGCACATCATCAGATCCACAATCTTTGCCAGGATAAAACAGTTTTGAGATCAACAGGAAAATGAGCATTTGCACAAGGCAAGCCATCTCGGCACTGACCAATTTTCAAAACCATTTGCTGCACAAGGATCTTCTATATATGTTTCAATCATGATTGTAGACAAGCTTTTGCATGGCACCACCATATCAATATATCATGTGAGGAAAAACCTGCCCATATTTTTTTGCACTAAAGAAAGACATTTTGTGAGCCAAATTAGTTCATTATTTTATCCATGCCATATACCAACTTATAGACATTATTAAATTGGACAAGATGGATTTCATCAAAATAAATTTGAAAGCACAGCATGGTGAACTAGTCAACGGGTAAACACCTTAAGGCAAGGTACATAACTCAGTGCAGCAATTTTGCAAGGCAAAAGAGAGAACTGAAAATGAGAAGTCTTTGGTTGAACCTATTTATATGATTATAGACAGACACCTTTACAGTTTCAAGGTTAAAAAATAATTGTACCGCATGTCATTATACATGCGTCAATTTTGGTCAGGATATACTAATTTCTTACCGCCAATGTTGACTGTTAGTCTCAAAGCCCAAAGCATTTATTTGAGAAAATAAACTGAGAAATGCTGGTTTGTCAGTTTGACTTTCCAAATTCTTGAAGAAACCCCTTGATATTCCAGAGAAACGTATGTTGTACTTCACAAAGAGCTGTAAATATCATACAAAAAATGTTAAAGTACCAAATATTATCTTTTATTTTCTTCAGACTAAATATTGAACTGTACCTCAGTAATAGCTTTCTGACACTTCAGTGATTCATGATGAGAACTGCAGAAGAAAAAAGGGTTAAGAGTTAGTACATACATATCAATCAGCCTCCCTATTTCAACGAAACCATATTACAGGCCTTTCTAGTATGTTTCCCTTGATTGTCAATTGTTGAATACTTATTATTCATATACTTGTGTGTAATGTACAATGAAAGATACTGATAACAGTTAGAAATGATAAGAAAAGGAATGTCAGCACTCATACCTTTCCAAAATTCCCATAATAAATGAAGTGAGGGAAACAGGATCCTACATTAAATTTGGTGTTAACATTATCAATGTGGTTGAGATAATTTAAGAATACAAATTGCGAGTTATACATACAGTTGTCAAGTGTCTCAAAACAGTCTGTGATGCAAGAATGCTGCAAGAGCCAAGCACCACATGTTCAGGGGCTTTTGAGTTACGCAAATTCTCAGTCAGTGTAAGAACGCAATTAGAAATTAGAGAAGGCCAGCGCTTCAGCAATTTTGTTAGGGATCTTCCAGCATACCTGAATTAAAGAATGCAGAAAATGGAAACATCATAACACAGAGTAAAGGTTGTCATTGCTGGCACAATTACAGGATCCTTTGATCAAAATTTGATTATCCAAAATGAGGTCAAAATCAGTATAATTCCGATGAAGGCTACTGTTCTTCTGAGCAAACAATGAAGACAACCATGAACAAAATGATATGTATATTATGTGTTGTTCGCATTGCAAATATAAAGAAAATAAAGGTACACTAGTCAAAGTGTATTCAACATTCTCTCAAATCATGTATATTGCAAACGTGGATGCCAATATCAAATTAAATACATACTAAAGCCTAAAAATAATTTTCAGCTACACAGTGATATATATAAATACATAGCTGAGGATGACAGTGAGCACAAGTGTGCGCGCACAGAGAGAGAGAGAGAGAGAGCTTACGAGCGAACAGTTTCATAGTCGTGTAGTGAGAGATCTAGGAGATCATTCATCAAACTGATCATGATGCTAGATGGAGATACATCTGCATTTGTACGGTATCTGTGATATGATGATTGTGAACATCTCCATGTGTTATGCAAATGTGCTTTGTCAACAAGTGCCCATCTAGGCCTAATGGAAAATTCAATTTCAGTCACAAAACATACAGTGGAATACAGGAATTAGACTAAACAAAATAGGAGCCAGACCTCTTTTTGCCTTGAGCATGAAATGGCACAATAAAGTTACATGGAGGCTCAATTATGGCAGCAGACTCTAATTTCCAAGCTTGAACATGACTTAACCATTCTTCATATTCCAAGCTACCTATAGTAGGACACTATCATAAATCCAGCAAAAGTACTTCTCAGCATGAGTTTTTGAGCTTAGCTACCATACCATAGTTTACCAACGCATCAATGATGTGTACAACAAGTGCTAAGAGAATACTATCATCAGTTCTTTCCTTTAATAAGTATCTGTTGAAAGAAATGCAGATGGTGAGAATAAATCAACTTGGTGACATTCAATAAAGTAAAAAAGACAATTCAGTAAAATTGGATGTACTAAAATAGATGCTGACCTGCAAGCTTCATGCACAAGTTCTGCAGCCTTTTCACGCATTTCTGAGCTGCCAACGGTGCTACCAGCTGCTCCTACAATGAAGAACATGGGCTCTACTTCCTTGGACCTTCCATCTTTATATGTTGGGCGCATTTCAGGTAAGCACGATATCACACCCTGCAATGCAGAATGAATGCGTAATAGAGTTACTTTAAGGTGCTCCTTCTCATCTCCTGTTAAAAGAAAAAATAAAAAATATCAAGAGACCACTTACAGAAACCGGAATGATGAGTAACATTTACAGAGAATTTTAATATTGGCATAGATTGACAGGTTGCTGAAGCTTCCAATCATCATAGCATGCAGACTGCAGCGTACTTTAACACACGCACACACTATTATGATGTCATTACTACACAAGGATTTGGTCCAATAGATGCTTGCTGGAGATATCATTGTCAACCTCAGGCTCAGGATCATCATCGGCATGACAGAAAGCTAAGTGTTCGGCTTTCATACCAAATGTTGGGTGGCAGGTTAGTTGGGTACTGGTTTGAGACCCAAGGGTAGGGCATTCACCCTCATCTAGCCACCGCTATGTCTTTCTTGACGTGGTATAGAGGCTCTAAGGCCAGATTTAGAAGATTACGACTCCACGTATCTTTTGGTTGTGCAAGACCATGTGGAGGTTCTCATGTTATGATGAGTACATGTGACTTGATTTGATTTAGTTAAGGATTAAGTATCAGACTGATTTGAACTGGTTCGGCTATGTGTGATGGTCTACCGTGTTTTACATGTTTGAAGGTCTTTCCTTGCTAACATGAAAAGGTGTCGTACAAAAAAGTAGTAGATTTTGAGACGCAATTCTTCCAAGTTTTAACTTTTTTTCTTTTGAGCAATGGATGAATTGATAAAAAATGTTTTGTGCACCGTTGTGCAGAAAGAAGGCTGAAAATGAGTCTTTCGATTCCGGTTTGTGTGAGATCATGGGATTGCATACTGATAGATGGACAGCAAGCACTTTACTATGGGCCAAAATGGGCCTAGATATACAAGGTACAGGTGAAGGAAAATAGCAAATAAACCCCTATACAATATACTATTAACACATACATATATGTGAAATTGGACTAACATGCCGTAAAAAACACAAGGTAATATATTGGAATGTGCAAAATAGTTTGGTCCATGTGAAGGCAGGTTTGGAGGGAACCGCGGTCCGTGACAATTGTTTTGTGCACTGTTGTGCAGAAAAGAAAGCTGAAAATGAATTTTTCGGTTCCGGTTTGTGTCGAATCATGGGATTGCATGCATACATGTTTGAATTTACGATGAAATTAGACTAACATACAGGGACAAAGGTAAGGTAATATTTTGAAATGTGTAAAACGCTTTACTCCTTGTGAGCGCATATTTGGAGGCAACCGGCCAACCGCAAATGCTTTACTCCTTGTAAGGACATATTTGGAGGCAACGCGACAGTAAAGCATTTTACTGGTTCGGCTTTTCTGGTTTGGCTGCTTCCTGCTGTGCGCTTCTTTCTACACCAACGTTGACGATCAAGACTCGGCACCAGTATAAATAATAGAAGAAAAAAAGGGGAGGCACGTTTAGTTGCCAACCAATTCAAGACCCAGGCGTTCCCGACGATTCACGGTCAGTGGCTTCGTACAATCCTTATCCTCACCACGCGGCGGTGCAAGCCTACGGCATCCCTTTCCACTGCTCGTTCGGGTCTCTGGCCAAGAACACGGTTGTTCAATCTAGAACATTTGTATCAGTTCTTTTGCTTGGTTTCATTGTCATCCCTGTTTCTTGGGGAACTTTGTTGAAGAAAGCGCCAATCTGGCGTCTATTCAACCCCACTTCTAGCCGCCTAGCTTGGTTTACAGGTTGGTTCTCCAAAACAGTCTGGTTGTCCTTCTATAGGAGGCTAACAAATGAATTTTTATCCCAATTATAACTTTTCTTCATTTTAAAGGAATACCTAATTAATTGTACTACAAATATTCTCTTTAATTTGGCTAGAACTCATATCCCTAATTAGACTATTAAGTCTTATCACTATTTTCAATAGGACTCATATCATATACTTATTCTCTAGTCCTGTTGCTGCTACAGCTAGACAACCCCACAAAACAGGGTTGCTAACACCCCTACAGTACTTTGTGTTTGGTCTATATGAAATTTTGTAGTTTGGCTATGACATGTCTTAATGTTCGATATATTTATAGTATGTGATTTTGAACTCAATTTAAAATAATGTAAACTACTTTTGAATTTAATGCAACTACCGTGATAATGTTGTTAGAATAGCTTTTGCATAGGACTTCTTTGCTATTGTATAGGTCTATAGGGACCTCTTTGTATATTGGCCTCCTCTCTCCTGTACATGTATTTCACAGCCCACTTTGGGCCCATTTCAATTGAGCAGCTCATTATAGACCTTCTAACATGGTATCAGATTAGGGTTAGGGTTTCCCCACCCTCAAGCCGCCGACGCCTCTGCTCCCGACCGTCCAGCCGCCGGCCACGCCGCCGCCGTCGCCGGAGGGTCTCCCCCGCGCCGCATTTTAGCCCTTCTAACAAATGTAACATGACACTTGCTCGAACTAATTAAAAGACAAATTTTTTTTTTTGAGCTTGACATCTCAAAACACATTTTCCTAGCAGTATGTGAAGGTAGCTATGTCACATCACATACCTCAAAGTATATTAACAAGTGTTGATTTGGGTGCCTAGGCACCAAGGTGCAAGAAACACTTTCTTTAGCACCATCTAGATGCACAAACAAAACAAAGAAAAAACAGGATTATCTCCATGGTAAGAACCAAGCATATATACCTGTTTCAGAATGAACTTTTGACTGACAAATAGCCAAAAGATCTTCCAAAGCTGACTGAAAATGGAGATTCAACAATTCATTTGCAAAAGATAGTTCATGTTGACTGGGATCATGCCACTTTGGAGGAAATTTAAGCATGTCAACCTCCCTATCCTGATGAGCCTTTGAACAACCCCATGGTTCAATAATATTAGCAATAGGCTGACATGAGAATGACCTACAAAAAGGCCGGATTGTTCATTGGATAATATTTAAAGAATAAAATGAGGAAACGAGCAAAGTATGCATAATCTAAACATACTTGTACTGATCTATTGGATAGTATGAAACCAGGTTTCCTAATAGAGAACGAAGGAGATGATCACCAGCTCCATTGACCTTATCATTACAAAGGAAAAGGAAGTTCATCAAAATGTCAAAATATAAATGTATGAAATGATCATGAAAATACAAACCTTCCAAGAAGGTGCCTGGAATGCAGATGTTATTATGTGCTTTAGTTCTTCTCTGTAGTTCAGTAAGACAGGACCAGCATAACTGGTGGCTAGAGCCAAAACTCTCAGATAGTAATCCAATGCTGTTTCCAGAGCAGGAGAAAGTGCAGCCTGCATGCGTATCTAATGAAAATGGTGCGTAACGAGTATCAGCTCAGGCAATAAACATGTTTAGGTTGTGAACAAACCTTAGTAGTTGTTTTGTTACGAACTTCTTTTCCAACATAACCTGTTGTTGGAGTGCCCTCAAAGGAGGACATGATAGTCATTAAGATAGGCTTTATAAGGTAGACTGAAGCCTCCTCAGGATCTGAATGAACGCAGGCACAACAAAGAAGTCCAACCTCTGAAGTAGCTCCAGGAAGGATATTTGTGTTAACAAACTTGGCAATTTTCTTCAGGGACTGCCAATTGGAAAAGGGGAAACATGTGCATGATAGGAAATTCACATGCTTAACGACAAGGAGTTGGAGCAACATTTAACTACAGTACAATACCTGATTAAATAAGGATTTTGATAACTTCCCCAGAAGAACTTCTAGCATGCAAAAGTAGTATGGGCTGTCCTCAACAAGAAAAGTTCCGGACATAATTGAGGTTTGATAACCCTCATTGCTGCCACATCCAAATGAAGAAAAATCATCTTTTATGTTCTAAAAAATATTCGGTAGTAACAATACGTGAGGAATCTAGCAATCACAGCATACATGGGACTACTTGATTCCAAATTCTGAAGCACAGAAAGCAACCGACAAAAGAATTCGTCTAGCCATTCTGATGGAGAGGTAGTTTGGAGAAAAGAAGGCATACCACCACTAACACTAACTGCAGCTAGCTGTAAACACCAAAGGATAATTAGCAGATAGGATTCCTCTTTGCCATGAAATCAATATTACCAAAAGAATGTAATAGATACACTTACGTTTGAAAATATGGAACCGATTAACTGCATTGTAGCTATAGTTTTGGGAGGATCATTGGCATCCATACCATGTAATGCATTTGAAAGGGAAGTGACTATAAGATCATTTAATGTATTAGCGGTGCTGCTATCATCAGAGTGAAGTGAACATAAAGAACTCAGAAGAAGTGCACGTCCAGAAAATGCAACAGATGTGACGGCATTCTTTAATTGGTGGGTGGCAGTAGTCTGTGAGAAAACGAGAACAGTTAGCTTACTTTCAAATAAATAACATACACTTGAAAAGAGTGCATATTCGAAAACACGCATTGTGGGACCCTTGTAAGTCATCATGGCAAAAAAAAATTCTGTAAAAAGAATAAGTATACTGCATAGATATTGATAACTTACTGTCTCTAAGGCTAGTTGGAAGTTTGTCGCAACAAACGGAAGCACGAGGGATGGCTCAACATAGGACAGGATTGATGTTGCTATAGAAACTGTTTCAGCAAGAGAATCATCTTTGCTATACTGACCACGATCCAGTAATTTCAGGATTACTTTGACAAAACCAGCTCTTTCTTCCCTTCCCAGACAAAACTGATTGTGTTTTTCATCCTTTGTGTCACTATTATGCAAATATTAAATCAGATGAATTACAGCTAATTAAACAAAGATTTTTTTAAATGAATTACAGCTAATTAAACAAAGATTTTTTTTAAGCCACGGGAGCGAGTCAATATTGATCACTTACAATTGTTCATTTTGAAGGCGCCTTTCAAAGTAAAGAACAAGATACCGCAGAAAACGCTCCAACGAGTAGGTCCAACGACCCCCATTAGATGGGTGATAGAACCTAGAAGCCAAAAAGATTCAAGTTAAAATAAAATAATGAACCAGTTCAGCAAGCACAAGTTCTAAGATCAGAAAACAAACTGTTCTAGAAAGTTTATGAGCTTCTCAAAGTGATCCAGTGCCCGACTATTAGGCTTCAAAAGGTATACCTGCAAAAGAAAGAATTTGAAAAAGAAATATAATTCCTTTTTTCCTTCTTCCTTTCGTTGAATAATGTAGCAAGGTTTAATGTTTACAGAGTACTATAAATATAGCATTGCCAAGTATCTTCCGTATGACCATACAGCCACAGGACAGTAGGAATCCTATTGGAATACAAAAGATAGTTTATTTGCTAGACCAAACAAGTGATCAAAATCATGAAAAAATTAGCCTCGTTAGTGATGCATATCTTGTTCCTGTATTCAAGCATCAAAGTTTCAGAGTATAAAGTGCACAAGTATATTTCATAAGCCTGCAAGATGAAAAATAAATAAAGGCCGAACGAATACAAATAACTTACGATGGACTTTGCGATTGCCTTTGAAGGTGTTCGGGTCTTACTAGAAAATAAAAATCTTGTGTTCCTAGGCACCTCTAGTGGAAAGGGGTATGACCCATTCCCACTTGATATAGGAACCTAGCCACAAAGAAAGAAATATATCAAGAAACTTGAAGAAAATATTCGATCAACCAACATTTTGCATGCACATCCATAATGCTACTTCAAATCCATCAATTCAAAAAACATACACAACGCACTTTTCTGATGTGTTGTAATATTATGCCCATTAGTGTGCATGTCTACTGTCAGATGTAATAGCATATAAATCGATGTATGTTCACCCGAGGTGTCCTGGACATTGAGCAGAATTTGAGCCAGTATAACAACTTACAGATGATATCGAAGCATCAATTTTGTTGTATGGATGCATGTGGGATAGAGGTGAGGGCATATGGCACATGGCAATTGGCAATTGGCACGTGGGTCTAAATTGGATACATACAGAATCATACCAAGAGGTGGCTCTAGGCATTTGTGATGCACACAATGTGCAACCAAGGGGCGTCAAGCCTTAAGATGGGTGAATATAACATCCCCAGTTGGGCTATAAATGATCCAATTCTTAAAAAGAGCTTGAGTGATGGAAACTACAGTAGTACAGTTTATGCAGCAAGGCATGTTTGATTTAAATGTAAAATCCTTGACAGGTAGTGTCTAACTTTCATTA
Source organism: Raddia distichophylla (assembly GCA_005191435.1). Taxonomy (NCBI): domain Eukaryota; kingdom Viridiplantae; phylum Streptophyta; class Magnoliopsida; order Poales; family Poaceae; genus Raddia; species Raddia distichophylla. The sequence goes on from SPJY01020470.1 coordinate 2,736,731, forward strand.
AGAACCAAAGCTGACTCCTACCTACGAATTCAAGCTGAAATGAGCAACTTTGCAACTTACCTCAAACATATTCAGATATTTTGTAAATAATAATGGTAGAAAATTTTCCCAATCAACTGATCTTGACTTTTTTATGCAACGTGCTATGATGGAAGCCCATTGGATATCCCAGAAGTTACAGTTTGCAGCGGAATCCCATATTTCAAGACACTGCGCAATCCAATCACTACACACCAATGCCAACATTAGTTGAAAAAATGATGTGTGAGCATGTTCAGCTACAGAAGGGAGAGAGGAGCTTAATGATCAAATATATGGTCATTTCAATTACGTTGTAATATGGTCCTGATTCCTTGAGTTTGCAGGAAGAAACAGCCTAATAAATCCAACACCTTCAAATGCAGAGTTATGCCACGGATTTTCCAGCAAGAGCCTGTTGTTGAAAGATGGTATCAGGTAAGGCACTTCAATGTTGACAGCACATCAACAAGCACAAATTTCCAGTTATGGTGAAAAAACCAATCACACACTTTGGAATTTTTTCAAATTTTATGATAATATAGTAGTAATGGTATGGAAAGAATAACAATGTTTGTAATAATACAATGAAGTAATGAACAAATAAATGATGCAAATAAAACACTAGAAATGTTCAGTAATAAATGATGCAAATAAAACACCAGAAATGTTCAGTAGCTGTTTTGGATAAACCCTATCAGATTTATTGTAGAAATAAAAAACTAAGTAAATTTCATTATATGGTTCTAAAATTGCAAGCTTGGTGCTTAATAGTCCCAAAAGTGTGGCACTTGAGAGTTCTTCAATTGCAATTCGATTGGCACGTACCAGACTGCATTCATGTGGTACATAGGGCTCTCAAATTGCATATTAATTTAGCAGGTCCCCAAAGATGCATAGCTGTAGCACTTATGACCTAAAACTTGCTGGGTGAACATAGCATATAAGACATATGCTCACGTAAATCTGAACTATGAATTTTGTAGTTCAGGTTTTCAACCACTGTGCATCATAAAAATTTCCCGTCCATTTTGTTGCTCATGCCTTACTCCATCTTTTAATTGCTTACCTATGATGTCCCCAACATAGAAGCTAGCTACCCGCATGCAACATTTCCCTTACCTTTGCTTCTTTGCACCCTTAAATAACTCCTTGCTATGCTGCTTTCCGGATCTGATGTTAGCATGTTAGCACCTAATGGGCATTAGCACTGAATATGTTGCCTTTATAAATATGAAATTATAGGTAAGTTTAAACTTTGGAGATCACTCGTGCAAAAAAGATTAAAACCCTCCCTCCCCCAACATTTGGGTGCAGGAAGGTAAGAAAATAGATTATCGATTTGACTACCAGCATTAAGTACCAATAAGACTTATTTTGAAGTTGATTGGTAACAATGGGATTGGGGTTAGGGGTTTTGTAAAATAGGCTTCTTCCATATGTTTACAATAAAAGTCAATGTAAAACATGTGACGTATATGCTTTCTGGATTAAACATTATAGAGGTTTATCAAGAGTAGGTAAGAAACAGAAGACAGAAATGGCCCAGAAACAAGTAAACATTGGTGATGAAATATGTCAAACAGAAGCTGCCGAACCTGAATTCCGACCAAATTTCATTAGCCGCCCCTTCAGGAAAGAAATTCCTCGATGCACGCACCAAGGTGGTGACAGTCTCAAAGTGCTGCTGCCTTACTTTCCAGCCCTCGGGCCCCATATTTCTGAAACAAACAATGCATCCACTCTGTTGCTTTTCATAATTATTTCATCACCAGAAAATGTGTGTTCAGAACTATACCTCTTAAAATGAGTTCTTATCAATGTATCATACAGTGGCCTCCATTGCACATCGAGTGAAAGCCTTTTCCCATGTTTTTTGAGAAGCCTGATGAGCAAACCTCCCCACTTAATCTGGTTATTATTCATTTGCCCAGAAAGACAAAAGCATCACAAAAGAGCAAACAGAACTTAACCAACAATAGAAAAAATAATTAATTACTGAGAGTTACCTGAACAACAAACTTGCTTTGTGATGCATGAAAGATTTCCAACCCAAGCTCTACAAGAGCCTGTACATCCTCAGGAGCAACATCACTTTTCGCTTTGATAAAACTAAATCCATAGAAAAATAGAATAGAAATTAAATATATTCCAAAAAGGGTAAATCACATTATGTAGCATATGCAAAAACTAAGAGCATACTATTTTTTTTATCAACAGTATTCGATTGCATTGCTAGTATCCCACGATAACAATAACAAAATATGACGCATTGACACCTTAATAGCATATCATCACTTCACACAAGATTGTGCAAACCAGTTTGACATTCTTGCCAAATATATCCAATTGTCAAAAACAGATGAAAGGCTAATATACAAACTACAAAGGTGAAGAACCCATGCAAACCCATCTTTGACTACTCACATGCTAACACATAATCTTGACCACACTCCAATAGATCACATTTTGATGGATTAGATTCATAAGGCTGTAGGATGCATATATACAAATAATTGCAAACAAACCCCTAACTGCTCGAGAAATAATTTATGACAGATCCCACCTCCCCACATCCCTTTGGGCATGATAGATCAAGAATATAAAGCCCAAATGATAGCTCTACATACTAGCGCAAAAACAGGGGTTTGATTACGAAATCGGTCATCATAAATTAAGGAATTTTGCACAAAAGAATTGGGTTGTCTTAATATGATGTGAAAAGGAACCATTGCAAAAATGAAAAGAGTCACAATGTTAAACTTTGCAGCATATACATCTTTGCACCTACTTTTGTTTTTTTAATCCCATGTGGAACATCTAAAGCACCCTTAAGGCTACAGCCAGTGCTACAGCCACCAGCTATGGGTAGGAGTATGTGCTCACAATGCAATGCATCGAAGCAGATTGAAACGATAGGGAGGGAGGTTGTCAAACTAAAACACTGCAACTGTGGTCATTGCCTTTGCTAGGGGTAGGGGTATGTGCCCACAATGCAATGCAGAGAAGCGGATTGAAACAACAGGGAGGGAGGTTGTCAAACCATAACAAGTGGTGTTCATTGGATCATGCCCTGCAAGACTGTTGAATCTCAATTAAGTGGCCTGTATTGATCAAGTGCTGATTCTGAGGGCATTTTGCGGACATTCGTGGTTTCAGATACTGAAAAGGAACTTGTCAGAGAACCATGTATCTCTGTTGTGGTCATCCGAGTAGGAGAGGCTGGGGCGGCCAATCTGGAAGTTTTTGTGTGGGTTAAAAAAAGGAGAAACCAGGAAATAGACTGGCAAGGTGGAAATACACCCAAAGTGGAATAGTATAAGCATTTCCACCTTTGTAGTTCCATTTTGATGGACAAATTAGTAAGGGTTGCATTTCACGATAGTGCACTATTTTGGCAGGACTTTATGGGAAAAAATAAGTTCCAAATGAATTCAGCAAAGCAAGCACAATCATTCATTTGGCTCTATGTCTCAACGATAGTTCAACATACATTTGGCAATTGCATACATCCGAAATTCGGAATCCCAAAAATGGGCCAAATGGCACCTCAGAAACCACTAGCAATCAAAAACAGTTTCAGAAAATCACTCGTTTGATGTCCTGGACCCTGGTTCTCAGAGGGATTAGTTCAAAAACTACAAGTAAAGACCACACATATACATCAATAGGAACAACACTGCTACTTTACTGTTTCCTAGTAGTGAGCTGCAACATACTTCAAATTCACGAAATAAATCAAACAAGCTCCAGACAACTGACGGAGCAATCACGGATTCACGGCAGCCAATAGTTCAATCCCCCCCCCCCCCCCCCCCCACAAACAAAATTCCCCAAGTGAGAAAGCTCCTCCCATGGTTTCCCTTCCACCTAGGATTCCATGTTCTTGAGAGATTGAGTGGGAGAAGGAGTGAGGAAGAAGAAGAGAGCATTCCCTAGTCTCCTCCTCGTCATCCCCAAGGTTTGTGCCCTCTCCCATGGTTGTCTTGCCATCCTCCATGGTGGGATGAGGGTTGAGTGAGTTGTGGTGTCTCCGGTCTTGTGCTCTTGGGATTCTTGCTACCGGGAGACGTCGTCATCGCCAAGCTCCATCAACCGTACCACAAGCAAACCCTTCTTCGTGAAGGTCACCGTGCTTCCCACGGTGCTTCCTCTCCGTTCGTCGGGGTGTGCAAAGCCCGCCATCGCGTCGGCGGCCACCTTGCTTCCCAAGGTGCTCTTCTCCATTGCGTCGGAGATGTGCTAAATCCTCGGTGTGCTCGAGGTCGGCTTCGCTTGTGAAGTCGGTGTTTCGGGGTCCTTCGCGTGTGGAGGCTGCCGATTCGTGTGAAGGTTTGGAGCTCGCCTACCATGTGTTGGTGAAGAGCTACCACGAGTGGATTGAGGGTTAGGGACGAGAGAGTCCCGACTTCTCTGTGTGAGAAGTTTCCTCAACGGAGACGTAGGTGTTCATGTGTTGAGCACCGAACTTCGGTAAAAAGATCGGTTTGCGCCTCTCTGTCTCAATTACTTACCGCATCTTGATATCCACTGCCTGCGAGTGCCTTCGTGTCTCCTACACTTGTGTTTTGATTGCTTTTCCGCCTACTAGACTTGTGTAGGATTCCACGCGCTAGCTGTGTGCCTTAACTTGCCTAAGTGACAAAGTGCAACAAAAGTAAAAATTGAAATAGTCCGATTCACCCCCCTCTCGGCCTTAGGTTCCTTCAATACTCCTATAGCAGTATAGTTGTAAGGTGATTTAAGCACATGCTATCACTCGTAAGATTTTGGTTGAAGTGAAAAGGGGATAGAATTGGGTTCGTATATGTAAAGGCAAGATTATGCAGCAGAAGTGCATATTAGATTATTCACCAGAAGTGCGAACGGATAGGTTGGTAATTGTAAATTGTATTAAAACTAAATGGCCAATGGACATTAATTTGTCCTAGTAGTGGGGAGGTTGCGATTCTTTCCATATGGTTAATTTGGGACATATTTGGCTCTGACGGACGTGAGCACGCAGACGCCCTACACATGTGTAGCCTAGGCGCGACCAAAAGCAATTATCTAAAGTAAATATACAAATTATGACCAGCAGTCATATTAATTTTGCAATTGCATTATGACCGGAAGTCAAATAGGTTTGTTTGAAGCAAAATAATCTTAAATATAAGATAATGCATATTTGAATAAGTGACTTTTAGGGATTGCAGTGAGACCGCATCTATATCGTCACTAACGCCTAAAGCTGCTACAACATGTCTGAAGCCATACGTTTTTGGAATATAATCACATCTTCGTAAAGTTATTGTCATATGAAGTGTATTTTTATTTGGCATTTATGTAGTATTTATTGTGTTCATGCAGAATAGTAAAATTTTCATACAAATTATTGATATTGTCGCGTTTATATTAAACCTGAAATTTAATTAGATATATGGTATGGGTAATTGGGAAATAGTAAAGAAGCTAAACTTTGTAACCCACAATTTGTTAGGATGATCGGTGGCCCCGCACGGGTGCGCCGCCCCAGTAAGGTGTGCGGCAACGTAGCACGGGCATGCCACCTAGCACGGGCATACGATAGCTCAGAGCAAGCGCATGATAAAGAGAATATATAAGCCTATGCTTACTGCATATAAATGATTAGCCCCCAATGGTAATGCGTGGAATCGAGGTATTTTTCAAATATTATCACCACCGAGCATGCAGTTTTGAGCTCCCACCTGTAGTTGGAGACTTTGGACTTGTAGTTCCATTTGTCTTGTGCTCATGAGAGGTGGATTTTGTAAGCTTGTCTTTGTAAAAATCAGATCTCCGTATTAGGGAGAGTGAATTGCCCATGTTTTGCACAAATGCATATGAGATCTTGGTTATAAAGATTCACGCAATAGTTAATACTCCTGTACGCCAGTAGCGATGAGTGCTCCTGTACGCTAGAAGCGAGGAGACTGCCAGATATTTAAAGTAGTTGAAAAATCATTTACTTGTATTAAATGAGTTGTTAAGAGTGGAATACCCCTGGTTGAATAGTATATCCACCTTTACGAAATTGACTTGTTGGATCATGGTCTAAAGTCCACGGAGACGCCTGTGGGTCTTAATTCAATGACACTTGTCAAACAATTGCCCATCACTCCTGAAATTCTGCTAAAGAGAAATTATCATGAAGGTAATGTGCCTTCTGGAGAGGATCATCCTGAAGATGAATATCCAGCAAGTTAATGCGCGCATGTTATAGTATTGGATGTGCGGGACGACCAATAATTTTTGTTCTGGGAAATTATGAAATTCTGGTTAATATAAGAAACTACTTATTTATGAGACATAGAGAGAAAATTATCGATACATTGTTCCTCTTAAGTTGCTATGATAAGGATCCTGAACTAAGTCCATGGCATGGCGCATGTAGCGCCTGTATCGGGTTATACGACAAGCAACTGAGGATGAACCATAAGGTTAATTGAAGTTTGAGAGCCAGTAGTTCTAACTCAGGGTCATTATAAATAATGAGATGGTGATAGCCATGGTTCAAATATCCCTAAAATGACCTATACTCTCCCATGTGTAATAAGTGTTCCGCTAAATAGTAACTCTGGCAGATGATATAAATAAATATGCAGTTTATGGATTATGAAAATCCTTGTTGAGATCCCAGTAGGACTCATTATTCCTTGTGATAGAAGATGACAACATTGCGACAAATTAATGAATCTCATACCTGATAATCCTTTCCTGAACAAAGATGAATTCCCTGTAGGAACATAAGCACTTTCCTTGAAGAAAAATTAATTACTAGTCGATATTTGATATAGACCAATGGTCTCCATAGTGGACGATGACTCATTGATATCCGATATTGAAAGTTCGTCACATGAGCACTAATGATGTGCATCTCCTACCAGTAGTTGGAAGAGTGGTGGTGTTATTTATTACCCTGAAGGTATAAGTTTGTACCCTGAAGATATGACATAAATTGGTGATAATGTCAAATTGATTGATCTCCTAAATGTCAAGGTAAGACTGGTTATAGTGGTACAACCATATGTATAAGACATGTTGAATTGGTCAATTGATTGTTGTTGAGCCACTTGGGAATAATTGCAATATTGAGAACCAGTGGTCTGACAGGTTATATTCAAAAGATATATGATAATCAACTTTATCCACATGTTAGTGCGATCTCTCGAAATGGAACATATTTGTTTAAACCTAAGACGATATGAGCTTTAGGATCAGAAGTTCATTGCCTTTTAAGCACTTAGTGCGGCAGCAACCATAATTTTGGACCGGCACTAAATTGTCTTTAGGGACCTACGGGATATGCAGGGCCTTGGGTTGTTTGTTAACCGAGGGCCATGTAGGGTTATATGGATGCGGGATTCATGTGTAATCCGCATATCGCTAAATCTCATATTGTGCTTTGAGATTAATGCTTTATATGAAGCCTCACATGTGTGTTTGGCTGAAAAGAATGGTGACCACATCTAGATTTTATGTGGCATGAGTACCATCCATATCCCCATGTTTATCTATTAGGATAATGTTGCTTATATTGCCGAAGTGGATAGTGTTACTTGAAGATTAAGCTATGTTGTTTCCAAATTATTTTATTCACACTTTTCAGAAGCATAGTGTGATGGATGTTCAGAAGACATCGAACGTCGGAAGGCATTTGGGATGCCGTCCTAAGGGGAGCATGAGCTAAATATTGATTCGGTTTATATGAAATTTTGAAGATTTCATTTTTCTCTAACCCAGTAGATTGGCATGACGATCAATCATAATATTTTACCACACCACGACATAGATTTAGAAGATTTATGACGCAAAGGTCCAGTAGACCGCATTGATCCTGAAGATCAGAGCCTGAAGGTTATATATGTTGTACTTTTTTCCTTGCATGAGTTTTCCCATGAGGTTTCTCATATCAAGGTTTTTAACGAGACAATATTGCAATACAGCATGTGTGTGCAATGTACTCTTTTCTCCAATTCTTCTTTTCCAATGGTTTTTTTATGGTGTTTTGACGAAGCATTGGCATATCGCAGTTTAGCCCAAGGGGAGTGTTATAACCCTAGGTGATTTATGGGCCAGAAGCCCATCCCAAACCCTAGAGGTATTATGGGCAAAATCAAATATAGGCTAGGCCATATATATGAAACCCCTTGTATACAAGAGAGATTTATCAATAAAGATTATTGTGTCTGGCTTTTTTCTCCCTAGATTTGTGTCTCCTGTTATTGCGATTGTGTTTGCGTGTATGCGACGAAAGGAAATCTCATAGCGACATCGAATGAATAAACTCGATTGAGTTGGAATTAATTGTCGGTGGGTTTGAATGGATAAGTCGGCGGAATGAACAAATATAAATCATTTTGAACATACTATAATTAAGTACAATAGAGAATGGTGTCTAGTATAGAAAAACACATTGAAAAATTATTGTTTGGGATGCACTGCGCATTGGGCGTCCCATGCCACGCCTTGGCCTCGCACACTCGCGCACAGCCGCGAGCCGCAGCACGGTATCGAGTGCTCATGTCACGTTGAATTCGCTCTTGCCGTTAAGCGTGTGCGCCGCAGCTTGTGACCCAACAACAGCACATTTGTCTTGTGGGCCCCGATGCATGCATGCATCTAAGCCACCCTTTGCATCATCGTATGCATACACGCAAAAATCCGATCTTGCCTGAAACATGCATGTTAATATGTTTCGAACATGGCATCAAACATTCGAAACATGGTGAAGCATGAACAAAACATGATGAAACATACTGAAACATGAGAGATGAACTGACGAAACATGGACGAAACATGTCTTGATTGAAATGGCATTGAACGACGGATACATGTATAGTGTGCTACTTAAACATGTGAGATGTACCGATGAAACATGGGTGAAACATAGACAAAACATATATGAAACATGGCTAAAAACGGATGAAACATGCAATAAAAAAAGTGGAACATGACAATATATATAACCACTAAGCGTCATGTTTTGCCTTGTTTCAAAAAACAAAATCACCACATAAAAGCAGATGTTTCATCGAGAGGAAACAATGCTTCACTAGCTAATTCGTATGTTTCGTAGGCATTTATTTGGTTTTAGCTCATGGGGATAAAGTACATGCAAAAAGGCAGCACAAATTACATGTAACCGGCGCATATTTAGTGGGTGAGGAAAAAAGGCCACATGTAGTGGGTCCAAGGTTCACAAAACCGCCGGTTAACTACGCTACCCGCGTCTCCGCGCGGCTTGGTTACTAGTGGTTCAGGGTTTAGGGCTTTGACCAAAATTCGTTTAAATAAATTTTGAATATAAAATATACATAAAATTTATAACAATACTATTAATCATTCTAAGCATTTTTGCATAAAAAAGTTAAAGAAAATCTAATGTATATTTTAAAGGATTCTGTCAATTTTCACTGTTTTTTCTACCAATTTTGACATTTTTTCCTCAGAAACCGTGATTAACCGCGGAAAACTGTCAGTCAACCGCCAAAAAACGCATTTAACCGCAAACAAAATCTGCAAGATGTAGTTTTGAATTTGGGGCAAAAATCAAACGGAACCTCCGGCTAACCGCTATTAACCGGCTCCGCGCAGCACGAGACTCAGAGAAGTCCCTTGGTTTTTCAATCCCTTAGTGGGTCCCAACAAAATTATTTTTGCGGAGGGAAAAAGTGTGACATATAGCAGGGAGCGTGAGGCGCGTGGGAGACCAGCTCGATCGTCGTCCGATACTCCAATGGGTAGCGTCCCCGCCAACCACAGCGCGAGTCCACACGTGTAAACAACGAAGTGCGCGCATCCGATCTATGCCGAGCGCCCGACACTAAGGCCATCTCCAATGCAAAACGTTTATAGCAGGTGTTTAATGAGAGAGAGAGAGTGATGCCACGTCACTGAGCATTTATGTAGAAAAACTTATTTCGAATGCATAGAAGCTTGTATGGGTCCTTAGTTCCTCTAAGCACCTCTCTAACCATGCTGCTTAATTAGGCACCCATACCCTTCTCTAAGCACCCATGCAAGCACCTTCTCTATCCTACATGGCAAAAAATATTCGATTTTTTCTTTAAGCACCTGCATTGGAGATGGCCTAAGCAATTTCGTTATTGTTTTGTGCCACAAAATTTATATGTCTTGCGGACAATGTTTTTGTCACTATTTTTTAGCTCATTTCATTCTTACCACTACCGTGAGTAAAAGGCTATGACTATTACATCACTAATGATTTTGATTGAGTGACACCTATGCCCTTAGGCTCTCTCCAACAGGAATCCCTAAATTTGATCCCCTATAGCCTCATATATAGTCTCTCTTTCAAAAAAATCTCTCCCTATATTTCTCCCATCTCCAACAGCGTTCCCTATATGGAGAATTGTAGGGGGGAGATCGAGAACCCCTACATATAAGGGGATGGAGAGAAAAACTCTATTTTAGGGAACGGAATAGAGAATCCTGTTGGAGCACATAGGGAAAGAATCCGTCCTCTATTTTAGGGTAGAGGGTACTTTAGGGGCGCCTGTTGGAGACAGCCTTAGTACGAATGGCAAGAAGTTTATATGAAAAATAAGAAAAATTTCTAATAATATAACAAGTTAAGAAGAATCTAAGTATCTAATTATGGAATAAAATCATTATTTTGAGATTTTGTATACTACCTCCGTTTTTTTTGTTTGACGTCTTTGACTTTTCGACATATCATTTATTTTGTTTGTGATTTGTTTTATCGATAAAGCTACTTTAAATATGTCTTCTTCTTTTTTACATCTTTACACTAAATTTTTGAATAAGACGAATGGTCAAAGATGTGCCAAAAAGTCAAAGGCGTCGAACAAAAAAACGGAGGGAGTACATATTTAGATTCTCCTCAAGTTTTTTAGATACCTACAATTTTCTATATTTATTCCTTACCATTCGAATTAAGGGTATAAGCGTCGTTCCACGAAAACGGTTAGGCCCATGTGAAAGTCAAAAACCTTTCACATGGTAGTGGCAAAAATGTATTTGGCCACAAAAATTAGTGATAAAAACAACATGTTTACTTTTACAAATGGCATAACCAAAATTGAACAACTTTTCAATGTCTTAAACCAAAATCTTCCCTTAAAATCTCTAATACTAAAAAGCCTCTTTGTGATGGTTGATGATTGATAGTCGACTCCCCTTCACTCATGTCTTGCTTTGCTCCTGTTGCAAGTTATCTCTCTCCTCGTCATTGTCACGGCTAAGGGTCGAATCAAGTCGAGGATGAGCAATCTAGGGTTGCCTTGGTTCAAAACGAGCTGGCTTAGTTCTCCCTCAAATGATCGAGCTAGATGTAGGCTTGACTTGGGTTTGTGAAAAGCTCAAGCCATCTTGAGAGCCTTGTAATCTCATTGTGAGGTGCAAAGACCCCATGGGCGTATTGGTGTATCTTTGGTGTTTTGGTGATGATGACAGGGCTTTCTTGTTCAAGCATAGGTTCTTTGGATGGATTCAAGGCTAAGGACATTGTATTTGAACCTGAGAGTCGATTAGCGTTCATTAAGATGTCTAGAACTTTGTTGTCCATTTTTTGCTTGAACCTAAGTGACTTTAGATGAATATGAAGTTGTTGGATTGTATTTTTCCATGGAGCACATATGTGGAGTCCTAGGTTTAGCTCATGATGAGGACATCAGCAATATGGATGTGAACATGACGCCTGTCATTTCCATTACTACACCGTCGATGTCGTTGATGCCTATGTCATGTCAACGTACTAGACCATGTCAACATGCTGAGAAGAAACATCAAATGGGCTTAAATATTTTGGCCAAGTCATTCAAGGCATCAATGAGAGAGGTTCAACAGGCCACAACCAATTTTCAAGACCCTCCACCACAACCAAGAAAGCCCAAGCCCAAGTCCAACTCAAGTTTGACTCTCGCTCAATTAGACCTGCTCATGGACAAACCTGCCCTGGCCTGAAAAAGCCCAACCTGGCCCAGCCCGACCAATGCACCAGGTTGGGCTTGGGTTCGAGGAAACCGTGTAATTAGTTGTGGTCACGTAGGTCTTTCGGGCTTATCGCCGAGCTCAGGTCCGAATTTGAGGCCCAGCGCATCGGGCCGGGCTCAGGGTTGGTCTCGCGGGACCGGGCTTTTCCAAGCAACTAGTCTACAACCAAACTGACGCTAATACCACATACTGACATCCAATTTAGGGAAGTAAGCATTTGATGAAAATCTTAGAGGATACGCTTTTCAATGGATCAAACATCACCTTCAAAATTCCATCCAAGCTGTCCAATATCTGCGAAATAATTTGGGTCACTTTTCCAATCTGAGTCAAATTTGGTCCTTAGGCTTCATTATCCAGTCGTATCGATCTCCCAACATCATGGCTGACTTCATCCACACTCCATCATAAATAACCACTCTCTCTTCTGGGGTTCAAGTTTTCTTAGACTAAAGTTAGCCTTTGCTATGTTTCACGCATGTTGGCTAGACCGCCCATATTATTCGTCTTCAACAACCCACCAAATCGTGTGTGCTTAATCATATTCATAATTTCATATTGCTTTTTTCCTTTGTTCTTTCTTGTTCTTCAGTTGCATCACATGAACGACCTTCATAATTAGTCAATCGTGTTCTTGGCATGGCTGATAACATGCAGGTTTGGAGTTTACCAATTGTGGGATTCTCATTCTTGTGAGGTTGGTAGCTGGATTTCAAATTCATATTTCTAACCAAATCGAACTTATCCCCAAGGGTATCACCAAAAGATCAAGCCACCGTCCATCATCATTTGGTATGAGAGTCCTATTGCCTATTGAGGGTATCAGAGCTTCCTATTGCCTATTGAGAATCCTTGTGTTTAGACTAATTTCAATCTTGTTCTACATATAAGAATCTATAAAATAGTTCCACAAAAACATATTGCATCTACTATTGTCCAACCCCGTTTTAGCCATTGCATTGTTCTTACGATTTGCATCATTGAATTTTTACCCATAGTAATTGTTGTTGGTCGTTCTAGTTCTCAATCCTAGTTTCAAGTCTTGCATATTTTTCTTCGATTTGTCGTTGTTGTTTACATCGTTCTTTATGAGCCTAAATGAATTCAAAAAAAAATCCACACAAAATAATATTTTAACACAATCTCTCCCATAGAAGGTATAGGTTTGTTCCCAATTTAGTTGCATAGGTTTCATCTTCCATCCAATTGGTTTCCTTTTATAGCTCTTGGTTTTCGCATCCACTATATCATTTTTTACTTTCTATCACGTTCCCCGCACCTTCTTGTCTAAGCCCACACTTTTCCCACTCGGCCAAGTCTAAATTCAACTTATGTCGGGTTGTGTCAGCTCGTGAACTTTTAAAGGTCCATTTGCTTCATCGGTTCGATCTGCATTTTTAGTTTTCCCTCTAGTCACCATGTGTAAACCTATATGAGCAATCCATTATGGTGTGTTTGTGCTTAGTCAGTGATATAAAAAAATAGCAAAAGGAAACGAAGTAGAAGGAAGGCTAGCATAAGAAAAGCGTTCTAGTTTTTAAAAGAAGGTGACCACCAAGGGATGTCAGATGGGAACCATCCCATCGGACGCTCGCATCATAATGACATCATTCTCTTGAAACTTAGGAAAACACATGTGAAGCTTGAAAAAACTATTAATGAAACTTGACAATATGCTGATGTAATCAGACAAAAGGTGATGAAACTTAAAATTTTTATTGAAATTAGGGAAAGCTACTAAGGAGACTTGAAGAACAATAAATGAAAGTTAGCCAACTACTGATGAAATTTGAAGTACTAATGAAACTTCACTAAACTACCAATGGAACTTGAAGAAGACCAATGAAACTTGGTTAAAATATTGATGAAAGTTGAAGAAGGACGAAAATTTGGGTAACTACTGATGAAACTTGAAGTACCAATGAAAATTGTCTAAACTACTAATGAAACTTGAAGAAGGATGTCATTCGGGATCAGTCCGTACCTTAACACACGACATGGAATCAAGGGTGTGCCCCGACCTCGATTACCTGCTTGATCCGTTCAGTGGGTCATCGGGAGTACGCACATGGGTCCGGTTTACATAACTTGAAGGCCCACGAACCTTCAGCCTAGCTCGGGGCCAAGTTTAGTGTTGTTACGTGCCCTGGGGCTCTATCTATCCATGATGCTCCCCTGATAAGGAAGAAACTTGGCGTGCTACGCGAGACTCGGAGGAAGGTTCGCATGGATCGGGATAGGCTTCAATCGACTTGCCAGGCATAGCTATCTATGTTAGGTTTCGTGTATAAATACCCCTTGTCTGGGACGTATGGGGCATCCTGATTAGGACCCCTCATAGAACCTCGAGGCTCGGCGATCTCTTCCCCAAATCCATGTGTCATAGGACGTCACTGCCTCTAGTATGAGTGTCGGTCCTTTGGCTTGACCGATATGGGATCCGTGCCAAGCCTTCGGACTATTTTTCTAGCACAAGTGCATGCAATCGATGTTACCAAGCATTCGACGAAGGCCACGAATGTTGGTAACATTGAACAACCTAGCCGTATTGGTTGCAGTTGGCACTCGTAAGTACACATCCTTGGGCATCGCCACGATTGCAGCAACGGATTTGCGGGTGTACATATGGCATGTGGACACTCGTATCCTGACGTACTCATCAGTAGCGTCTGCTGCAATGCCATATGCCAGCACTCGCATAGCAGCATCAATCTTCTGGAGAGTGGACATCCCCAAAGTTCCATACTTGCTTCGACACTGCTCGAAGTTAGAATTAGCGTGAACAACTATGTAGAATACGCATGAAAAGGCTACATCTCATACGAAATCTGAAATGAAAAAAAATAAGACATGACATTAGGTACAATAACTAATGAAATAAAGAAATTGTACCTTCGACAAAATAAAACCCATCACGAAAACACAACGTTCTCGGAGAAGTAGTCATTGAAGAGCTTGGCAGCGCCCTCTAACCTGCCATGGTCGATGAAACGACGAGTAGGCACAGACCCTCTAGGGTAGGGACGGTTTTGTTCATCGATGATGTGTTGAACTTCTTTCATAGCTACCATTAAAACTGTCATTTCCTCCTCATCGTCGTCTTGCCACGATGGCCTATGTAGGCACCTATGTATGTGGTCCATGGTGCTTGCTCCTATGCATGATGTACATGCATATGTATAGACATGTATGGATGGCAAATGGGAAGAAATGGATGGCTACCTTGTTGCTGCTGCGTTCCCCCATAAACTTCGCTAGCTGCGCCTACGTTTCCGTGTTCCCATTTGCTGTGTTCCCGTGTTTCCTTTGCTAACTTCGCCTGTGTTCCCGTGTTGGAAGTTGCTAGCTGTTGCTGCTTTGTTGTCGCTTTTTTGCTTTTCCCCTATTTCTTCGCCTGTACGCATCTGGCTTTTCCCTCCTATATGCGTCCATCCAAATGTTCAGCTCAAATAGTCCCGCGTGCATTGCAACGCCATCGATTTACAACGCCTCTCATTAGTTTGAAGTGCAGGCCGATAAATGCAGATGTTGTTGGGCATGCTCTAACAGGGTCAAAGGGGACAGAGTGAAGCCTCGACCTCTTTGCATCAACAGTCCAGTACGATCTCGTCATGCTCATTGCAACCACCATTGGGAGCATAGGCAATGGAAACTATAAAATAAAGTGTGACGCTCGTTGCAACCACCATTGGGAGCACATGCAACAGAAGACGTAAAATAAAGTGTGAAGAGATATAGTGTCTATTGGAGGTAAAGAATCTTTTAGATTGTAGTGTAAAATGTGAAGAAATTTTGGAGAAATAAATAGCGTATGCAATGAATAGTGTCACAACATGTGCATTTAAGTTACACCGTGGAGACCTAACGCTGCTGCACTTAGGGCTGGAACTTTAGCTCGAAGCTCGCGAGCTGCGCCGGCTCGGCTCAGTAAAAGCTCGGCTCGTTTGTAAATGAGCACGAGCTGAGTCTCATTTCCAGCTCGTGGCCATTAGCGAGCGGAGCCGAGCGGAGCCAGAAGCTAGCTCGCTCGGGCTCGGTTTGTTTTGGCTCATTTACATGTTAATGCTATTTATTTCATCTCTTAATCATTAGAAAATGACATATCCTATTGCCAAAATGCTTATAAAATAGAGCAAAACCCACGTATGCATTCGTAAGCCATTTTGATACTAATATGTACAATGCTAACTTATAATTTTGCAATGGTTAATGTCTTCGAAGGTTGAGAGACCAATATCTTTCTGGCTCGTGAGCTTTCAACTAGTCGAGCCGAGACTAGTTTCCAGCTCAGGCCGAGGCTCGGCAAGGAAGCGCTCGCTCGAATTCGGCTCCTTCTCACCACCCCTAGCTGCACTCTCCTCCCTGCGGCTCGGTAAGAAAATTCTAGAAGGCAACGTGCAGAGGGATGACGCGAAAAGTCCCGCGGTGACACCGGATAGAGAGAGAGAGAGGGTGGAAGCTTGAGAGACGCTGATTCTGGAATGGATGGCTAGACGTGAGTCAGGGCAAGGAAGGCACGGGCTGGTAAAAGGAGCAGGCAGGGCAGGAGCAGCCGCGCACGACACGACTCGACTCGCGCTCGCTTCTTCTGTAGTGGCCGACGACTCCTCCACCCCCTCCCCATCCGCCGTCCGCACCCGCCTCCACGCGGAGCACGCGCGAGCCATCCCATTTTGAAATTCTAGACATTATATTTGAAATCTGGAACATGAGCTCTCGATTTTAAGATGTTGTTCAGTTTTCGTGCCTGGGCTGGCACGGGCACGGTGGGCCGGCCGTGCTGCCGTGCCGGCCCAGCACGGTTAAACTATTGTAGTGCCGTGTCTGGGCCGCGTGCTCGGCACTGGTGTCGTGCGCTGCCGTGCCTGGGCCGGGCCGTGCCGTGCGGCACGTTTGGCCATCCATAGGTGACACCGGAGAGAGAGAGGGGGTGGAAGCTTGAGCGATGCTGATTCTGGAATGGATGGCTAGACGTGAGTCAGGGCAAGGAAGGCACGGGCTGGTAAAAGGAGCAGGCAGGGCAGGAGCAGCCGCGCACGACACGACTCGACTCGCGCTCGCTTCTTCTGTAGTGGCCAACGACTCTTCCACCCCCTCCGCCGTCCGCACCCGCCTCCACTCGGAGCACGACTGCACGAGCGAGCCATCCCTCTCCCGCGTCCAAGCCCCGGCTCCGGGAGGAGAGCCCTCCCCGAAACCTGCACGCGAGCCCTCGGCGCCATGGCGGCGGCGCAGCTCCGCGGATCGGCCGCGCCGGCGACGGCGAGGAGGTGGCCGGCCCCCGCCGCGGCCGTCCTCCGGTTCGCGCCGCTCGCTACGCCTAGGGCCCCGGCGTCGCTTGGCCGGGGCGGATCCCTCGATGGCCTTTCCGCTGGCGTCGCCAGGGAGTTGAAAGTGAGCTCCCTGTCTCTTTTCTTGCTTCGGGTTCCCGGAGCTCTGCCTGGATCTGGGGCTTTTTAGTGCTTTGGTTGGCTGTGGCGGACTGCTAGAATAGCTGAATAGGAGATATGTTATGTAAGAAGAAATTGGATTAAAATTAGGATACCACTATCAGTGGCGGACCCAGGATTTTATCCTAGGGTAGGCCTAATCAAACAAAAAAATTCTAACGCACATCTTAAATTACGAAGCAACATAGTTTATACTTACCAAGAACTAGTAGTAGAGTGTACCGTGTACAGTACAGTGTACCGTGCAGAGTGCTAGAGGCCGGAGGGGCGGGCGGCGCCCGACGGAGGCGTGGAGGCTGAGGGGCGGCGGCCGGCGGCCGGGCAGGCAGCGCCCGACGGAGGCGTGGAGGCGGAGGGCCGGAGCCCGGAGGCGGAGGGGCGGCGGCCGGCGGACTGGCGGAGGCGCGGAGGGCCGAGGGCGGAGGGGCGGCGGCCGGCGGAGGGTGGAGGGCGGCGGGCGGCGGTCGGCGGAGCCGCGGAGGCCGGAGCCGGAGGGGCGGCGGGCGGCGGATCCGCGGAGGCCGGAGGGGCGGCGGTCGGCGAAGGGCCGGAGGGGCGGCGGCCGGCGGGACGGGCGGAGGGCCGGAGGCCGGAGGGCGGTGGCGCCAGGGAATGGGAAGAGGGCGTGCCGCGTGCGAGACGCAAGGGAGGAGGGGCGGCGTGGAACTGACCAGACTGTGGGCTGTGGCTATGGCTTACTGGGCCAGCCCAAAATTGCAAAAAAAATATGTATACTAGTATAGTGCTGGGCCAAAATCCAGGGTAGGCCTGGGCCTACCTGGACTACCCCCTGGGTCAGCCCCTGACCACTATAGAGTATAGAGACCATATAGGAGTTTTACCGAGTGTATTAAAATATGTTAGCCGTGGCCGATGGTTTAGATGAGTTTTATGGTCAAAAAATGGTTTGGAGAGTAGAAAGGTCCTGTGCCAGAGATTTTGCAAAATAGTTAGCTCATTTAGCTAACAATTAACATTAAAAGAAGAGGATACGCTAGCCCAGCCATTTTACAGGTGTTTCGAAAAATCCTAAACTTAAAACTTTCTTTCGAAAGATTCACTTTAACCATTCCTAGAGAACAAAAACTGTAGTTGAGTTTTTACTAATATTTCCGTTGCCTTGCTTCCACTGTTACTTTTAGCAGGACGTCCATAACCACACATGGTTGCGATGGTTGCGCACTATATTTTTACAAGCAAAGAATAGTTTTGCACTATCACTCTCATTTCTACCATGTTGTCTTCAATTGCCAATTACACCCATCTTTGCTGTCCAGCTAGCACCCGCGTGAGTTTTCATGGAGGCAATGTGTGCGTGCATGCACTGCATGGGTATTTGTGGGAGGGGCATTGGGAAGTATTCATATGAGTTACAAAGGCTTGTGTAAAATACTTGGGATTGAATGTAATCTTCTTTTTACAAATTATGGTGCATGGCTTCTATAACTGTAATGCTACCAATGATGATGCACCGTATTTGTGGCTGCCTGATATCACAAGGCATATTTGTGCAGTGGAGATCCTGAATGGGCATGCTGAGAATGTGGGGTGTGTCAGTATGTTCACTGGCATGCTGAAGTTAGATTTCATGTGGAAAATTGAGCGTTTGAGCACACATCCTCGCAGACCCTGAGCTGAGATAATGATACACTTTTTCAGATCTCAGTTGCAAGGGGATGTAGAGGATATGCTCCTTTTGCTTCTGTAGCAGGAAATGGTTGGAATCAGTTGCTATGAAACTGGCTTGGAAGTTGAAACTGGAACTGGACCAGGAAGTGGGACTTCCTAAAATGCCTGGAACGAGGAATTGAGTGTAAGCACTATCTAGCTGTCACATGGGGGGAGGATCTTGATCTTGGGTTAAAAATTATTGTTGTTTGTTTTAGGGAATTTTGGGGTTTAATGCGTCTGTATGCTTTGATATATTGTACGGTTAGTGTTGAAAAGTGTGATACAGCGTGCTCTCTCTGCATCATTAAATGCACAAATGGTGATTGGATTTGTACCATGTACTATGGTTAGTTGGAAGTTTGGTTGGTAGTGATAATATTGTTAGTTTAATATACTGTTTTGTTGATCAAGTTGTTAGGTGGTGGTCCTTGCCACCCTATGTAAAGGACCACCATTTATTGAATTAGCTAAGCAATAAAGAAGAGGATTTAGTCCACTGCGCCACACGCTCTTTTTGTTGTGAATTTGATGATTTTCCCTAAATTTGAGAGACCAATCGATGATTTTCCACCCACATGTCATAGACACTTATGGGGCAAATCATCAAATCCCCCTCACACTTTGGGGGCATATCATCAATTATCTCTTTTTGTTGAGGTCAAGGCTCAAGCACATGTCAGGGATCGCTCCCTCCATGATAGGATAGTGATGAAATATTGGGTGTCTGATTGCTATGCTTGCTGTTGTCTTTAGAGGCCATATTTCTGACCAACAATCTTTAGTTCCACCCCATGAATCATTGTTCATGTACATTAATGATAAATGTGTGTCAGCTCTCTTACACAAGTAGTTTCATGTTTGCATTCTAGGCAAGTTATGGCATATTTGCTTAGTAGTGCTTATCTTCGCCTAATATCCTTTATTTCAATTTAATATTTTCCTCCTTTGATGGCATAGCTTACAGCCTTGCAGCCATTGATTACAATGTGCATGAAGGCAGAGTATAGTAGTACTCCCATTGATCATACCACCTCTGCGGAGCATGCTGAAGATAAAACTCAAGAATCAACCACTATGGGGACTGCTAATGAGGAGATGGATATAGACCAGGAGGTTGCTCCTCATCAGAACTATGCAAAAATACATGACTTTTGCCTAGGGATCCCTTTTGGTATGATGTTAATTTCCTTTTGTTTAAAGCAACATTCAATTTGTTTTCAACTTGGAAGGCAAGCTAATCATTAGTCGTCTTTAAGATAAAGTAATGTGGATTTGTTCTTTCAGTTTTTCATACTGTCCTAATTTGTTATATGTTTCTGTGATTTGAAAATTGAAACTAAACCTAGAAATAAGTGTTAGTAGGAAACCACTGAACATTTTATCATTGAACCTAAGTTGAGAAGGCCTTATAGTTTTTTGTATCTTGATTCGTGAAAGCTGGTTTTAAAAAAATGCTTTAATACATTGTATCCTTCTTTGTCGGTTTATGTCTCATTTGCATTTTTTTAAGAGTACTGATAATGTTTTCCCAAATTCAGGCGTTTTTTTATTTTCCATGGGCCTGGTGGGGTTTCTATTTTGGAGGAGTACTGTAAGTCTTACTTTTGGTGTTGCTCCTGGCCTTGCTATATTGGCCCTTGGTGTGCTTAGTCTTAAGGTCTGGCGGAGTGGAAAGTCCAGCTTGCCATTTGTATTGGCACAAGCAGGTAATTTAATTTTCTATACATCCTAGCAGATTCAATCAATCAAAGAACGTTTGCAATGACTTGAGTCTTTGACTTTTAGATGTGTTTCTGAAGTCTAAACAATCAATGTTGACTGTTAGAAATACTTTATTGCGAACCCCTATAATCTGCTATCATAAGCCAAATTGAAGTTCCAAATGTGGGGGGAAAAATACAATTAACCTGCTCTGCTCATCATATGCAGCTGTTGCTGCTGCGGTAGCATGGAAGCACTGTCAGGCGTACACCACTGTAAGTTATATAGCCAATTTGTTCTAATAAACTGTTGAATCTGAATCTTATTCTGATTGATCGGTATTGTTGTGACAGACAAAGAAGCTGCTTCCCTGGGGCTTTTATGCTGCACTCAGGTAGTACACAAATGTTTTTCTTTTTTTGTAAAAATTTTCTATGCCATTGCATAGTTATTTAGAGTCCTACGCTCCATTGCTTAGTTGTTGCTCTCTTCTATGCCATTGCAATTACTAATTTATTGTCCTACATAAAACTGGCGAAAACTTCTCTTTTTGTTTGAGCCACGTCAGCATACCAAAAAAAATCTAAAAAAACACAATATTAGCATATATGCAATACTTTCAATTTATATCTTTTAGTATTTTTATAGAAGATTTTAATGTCAAATTTACAAATAAAAAATTTTAAACATAGAAGTTTAAACAAAAAAGAGAAGTTCTTGCCAATGACACGTATAATAATAAATTAGCTTTTGCAATGGTATAGAAGAGAGAAACAACAAAGCGATAATACGTAGGATGTTTAGTGGCTCTGCAATGACATGTAGGATATTATCCCAATGTTTTTTTGTTATCTTTTGTATGCCGTTGCATAATAGGACATGTCATTGGTTAGTTGCCTCTCCCTTGCTTGCCATGACAATTGCTTTAACATCGCCTTGTATGCCATTGTTCAAAACTTATCCTTCTTTTTCTTTAAGCTTATGTAAACATACCATTGCTTGCCATGACAATTGTTTTAACATCGCCTTGTATGCCATTGTTGAAAACTTATCCTCCTTTTTCTTTAAGCTTATGTAAACATACCAAAAAATTCTCAAAAAACCACAAAGTTATTAGATATGCAATACTTTCAATCTATTTGTTTTGTTTTTTTTTATGAAAATTGTGTTAAATTTACACTAAGAACATTTTAAAAAGACATATTAAAAATAAAAAATGTACTTTCAAATTGCTGGATACTTATCTATGTGCCATTTTGAGGATGTTAAAATGTTTACATAGATTAAACGGAAAAGATAAGCTTTGGTCAATGTCACATAGGGCAATAATCAAGCAACAGCAATGGCATAAAAGAGAGAATCTTCTAAGTGATGGCATATAATGTATTGTATTATTTCACAATGTTTTTTTTGCTTATCTTATGTTAATTGCTGATATCAATCCTCCACTGTCCTTACAACTTATCATGACACCAGTGCTGCGATGATTTGCTTCTACTCCTACGTGCTGCTTGCTGGGGGTAACCCACCGCCAAAGAAGGCAGCTGCTCCGTAAAGCAAGATTTTTGCTGTCGAGGCTTTGTTGTCGTAACAGTACTTATAGAAATGTGTTTTCTTTTCCTTTTTTCCCATTGGAATGCACTGAAAACAATAAATTGTATTATATCTTAGTTCGTTTGGATATCTCTGTTACTTAATGATAAACAAACAAAACAGCTAAGATTTACCGTGGTTCTTCATAAACTTGTTTCTGAACATTCTCTATGCATGCGTACCAGCCCCGAAGATCCAAGAAAGATAACTTGTTTCTGAACATTCTCTATGCATGCGTGCCAGCCCCGAAGATCCAAGAAAGATACTGATTGAAAGATTGTGCATGAGAGGCGCACCAATTTATCCCCGACAATGGCCTTGTTCTTTATAGTTTAAATTAAAATCAACGGTTATTGCTAAATAATGTAGTGTTTTGTAGTTATTTTTATAGAGGATTGAAATGATTCTTATGGGAGCTTTTTCTTTTGACTATCTAGGAGCCATAATTTTTTTCAGCTGAAAAAGAACAAGGCCAGTATTTAGCTGAAAATGTCTTAAGAGTGTTCCAACAACTTCTCCATATCTCTTCTTTAAAATACTATTAATTTCTATTCTATTATTTTCTTTAAAATTCATTCACAATTTATACTACGCTCGAAGATTTTTTACTCAAGCAATTGCTCTATATATATGCTACAATATTTATAATTATACAGCGATGTCTGGAACGCTCTCAACAAAGAACTTTCATTTTTTTTCCCAGGTGGGTCCCGCCATCTGTCCTTTTTCCAAGTTTCTGGTGCACGCATTTCTTCCTCCGGCACTCCTCTGGTGCAACCGTTCTACTCACTTGCTGGCTGTCGCCGGCGAGCATCGTCAGCGTTGGCCATCAGTGTGCTGATCACGATTTCTCTCTCTCTTCATCTCTAATCGTTCTTGTGAAGCACCTTTGTCTGTGATAATAGCTAAGGCCTCGTTCTTTTCAGTTTAACGGCTTAACAGCTTAACAACTTATCTACGTTTTGAAAAGACATATGTTTTGAGTTTTTTTAGTCCGTTTTTTCACTGTTTTGAAGGTGGGTCGTAACGCTTTAAAACGCAAGTCAAACAAAATGAATCCGAATCTCGAGATTACGTTGAGAAGCTCTTGAAGTTCAGTCATTTTAGTCGTTTAGCTGTTTAGCCGTTCAGATCAGCTCAAAAGAACAGGCCCTATATATGACCAACTCGTTTATCATGTTTTATCGGATACTTCGTCTATGTTTTATGATTGCCTGAACTATGTTTATTGGTATTTTGAACATATCTTATAAAATAAAATCTATGTTTCAACAATATGTTCATGCTTCAACAAAAAGTCATAAAGTTTTACCAAACAAATCCCCATTTCATTAGTACATTGTATGTTGGAATTATTGGACTTTGCCCCCATTTAATAAACAAATAATTCTTGTAAAATCTCAAAGGCCCATATATGGTATGAGGCATGTGAAATTTCTTTAGTACCATATTACTACTGGGAGGAGTGGAGGACATGCTTAAATAGTAAAATTTGCCCCTTCTCACTAGAAAATATGATGGGAGAGAAATAGATAATCACACTCGTTCGCCCGCCACGCCGAATTAGGCCTGGAGCGGGGCATGCACACAACACCTGTATGAATGGTCCACCGAAACTGGACCCTCGTGCTTGCGCAGGTGTGGCCTCCTTTTCCAATTTGATCTTTTGTCAGGTTTGAGTTGCGGGAACCAAGGTTTTGCCACTCCCATCTGGTAGTGGAATCGCACCGTCCTAGCACTCCTGCATCGGTAGAGGGCGAATAAGGTTTTTGGGAAGTGCATTTGCGCGACTGCTCGCCTTCGCCGTGGCTTCTTCAATCTAATCCGCGACAACCAGACCCTCGTGCTTGCGTAGGTGCGGCCTTTTGCAGTTTAATCTTTTGCCGGGTTTGAGTTGTGGGAACTAAGGTTTTGCCACTCTCATCTGCTGCACCATCGCGACCAGGCTTCTCCGTCCCGTGCATCGGTGTGCACCATCGAATGAGAGATGAACCGCACCGTCCTAGCACCCCTACACCGGTAAAGGGTGAATAAGGTCTTAGGGAAGCGAACCTCCGCAACTGCTCGCCTTCGCCGTGTGCTTCTCCAATCTGATCCGCGACGATTACTTCATCGGCACGTGTCCTTGACGACAACAACACCAACCCGATCGTCGTCGACAACACCGACAATCCTCTTCGGGTTTGAGTTGTGAGAACCCTAGGTTTTGCCATTCCCATCAGCTGCGCTGTCACGACCAGGCTTCTCCGTCCCATGCGCCGGCGTGCACAGTCGAACGGAAAAGGAACCACACCGTCCTATCGCTTCTGCATTGGGAGAGGGCAAATAAGGTTTTCGGGAAGCGCATTTACATGATTGACCGCCTTTGTCGTGCACTTCTCCAATCTGATCCGCAACGATGACTTCACTGCGCGTTTCCCCGACGACAACAGCACCAACCCGATCGTCATCGACAATACCGGCAGTGGCAATGTCAACACCAGCGTCACGCGTGTCCAGTTCAGCATGCAGCATACACCGTACGTATGCCTTGTCGCTGTACTTGCGAGTGTATCAGAGGGATATATGTGCGCTCTTCGTGCATGTGCATTTATGATATGCTCTTGTTTGCAGTTGTTTATTTATCATATCTGTTTAATGTTTTTCTCTCTGGATTAATATATTCCTGAAGGTGATAATATTTTCATCGTCAGACAGTTTCATGAGTAGTTTCCGCATGTTATACGAGTAATTATTCCAGTTTTATCATGATGTCAATATGTTTCGGTACTGAGGGCATTCCCAATGCCAACTCCATGTGCCCTCTATCTCATCACTATTCATTCACTTTTCTGTTATTAATTTATCTTTTACTATATTTTTTTTATATTTTATTCTCTACCTAGTGTTACAGTATAGTGCTAGCGGCCACGTAGGTATGGCGATGGAAATGCCCTAATCATGTTTCCCTACTGTTATAACCCTAGGAGGTTTATGGGCCGGAAGCCCACATCAAACCCTAGGGGGTATTATGGGCAAAACCAAATATAGGCTAGGCTATATATATGAACCCCATTGTACACAATAAAGATTATTGTGCCTGACTTTTGTCTCTCTACATCTATGTCTCCTGTCTATTGTGATTGTGTTTGCGTGTATTCGATGACCGATTTACAACACGTTATCAGCACGATCCGCTCTCAGGTTTGTGATAATCGGTATGTCGCTACCCGCAACAGATCTGTTATTCCCGATCTACTGTTTTCGCTTGTCGATGTAGTAGATCGTTTTGCCTATTTCAATCTTCGGCATGAGTAGATTGATCATGTTTTGATAAAAGGGCGCCGGCCGTGCCGCACTTGCGCCGGTCATGCGCGTCGCCGCGCCGCCGTGCTGCCTCCGCGCTGGCCG